>JAVYIG010006112.1:0-124063 GCA_035222895.1 Strongylocentrotus droebachiensis
TTAATTTTTGTATTAAAATCCTTTGGGGAAAGGCACGCCGCCCCGGTTGATGTCCTAAACTTCATCAGGATGCATTCTGAAAAAGGAAAGAAAAATAAAGACAAAATTGTTAACTTGCATTAACTTTAATACATGTACAGTGGAAACTCAATATAAAGAGATCTGATATAACAATATTCCTGATATAACAAAGCACTCCTTGTCCCAGCTCTTAACATTCTATTGTGTTTTAAACCTGATATAATTAGATTCCTGCTATAACAAGGTAATTTGGATAGTCTCAAAGACTACAATGTAAACCACATCATCAAGGAATCTGGTTTAAAGGGCAGGTTTAGACTGGGTTTAAACCACACTTAGACTGAGGTTTAAGTTAAACCGACGTTCAGAATTTGGGCCTTGGTCTTTAATACCCAAATCTATAAGTTCCAGTATATGGTAACACACACACAGACAAATAATTTTGCTTTAAAATTCATTGTCTTGTGGAAAAATTTGATGACAGTTACGAGTACCCACAAGAATATTACTTGTCCCAGGGATTTTGTTACGATGAGAAAATACTCTGAAACACGTACCTAAAGTTTTAAAATGCCAATCACACAAAAAATTGATTTAAAGGGCACGTGTGTCATGTTGGACATTAACCAATAAAACAATGCTTGTTACCCTTTATCTCCACCAAGAGCTCCGGATCCAGTGGCACAGTTTCCTCCTCCGAACTCTTGTTCGGCGCCACCCTCAGCCCGCAGGCTTTCCCTTTGGCCAAGGTCTCCTGGCCGAAGACGACCTCCAGGAGACTCACTAGGAGAGTCTCCTTCGTCTGGCCTTTGCGAAAGGCCTGCCGCTTCAACCCATCCCTTAGGATGGGTTTCCCCCCAGGGTAAAGGGGCACCAAGGTCTGATGTGGAAAAAGATAAAGAGAATGAAGTTCTATTGTCAACTGGCACATGCAAAACCAACCAACACATTTTACCCTAAACCCACTGGCGCTTATTAAGCCTACATGTACATGGTTTCATGACTTTTGCGTTGGAATCTCGGGCACATTTTCAGACTTAATATAAGGCACACAGGGAGTGGTTCCCAAATTAGGCAACATTTTGTATATGCATGCTGGTCTGAAAATCTTAAATTTGCATTACAATTTAAATTAATCTTGATACTGCATGTAAATTCTTTTTCAAGCACCATTATTGCTGAGGATGTTACAATGGGTATCTATGCAAAAAAATCACAGAGCTTTACGGCGTGATTCATAGGCAAGAATATAATTCCTTGCATAAATTGAAAACTATTTCGTAAAATACATGTATGACTTTCCAATGTTGTAGCTTACATTACCCTCTATCTTTGTGTGAATTTTTGTGCTGAGACCCGAGGGAGGGGCCTAAAAAATCCCCCCCCCCATGCTTTGAGATATACCCTAATAGGATTAGGATTAAAACATATTCAGATGAGCATTAAAACAAAAGATTCTTTCATAGCAATGTATAATTCATTCCTGCATTGAAGGTCTCAACAAAGTTGATGTATTACTGTATTAGCTATTTTGATAAATCTTTTCAACGTTCAGACAACTTCAAGACCCTTGGGCCACTGACACATTTTTTGTTATGCCTGCTTCACTCTCTTTTATGCACGTTAAAAATATCCTAAGGCACGTTTCATTTCACTTGATTTTCCCCAATTTCCAGAACCTAATTTTTTCTGCAACACACATTTCCCTCAAAACCCAAACTTCAGATATCCCAAGTATAGCAGTCCAAGTTTTAAGAAAGGATCCTACCTCATCAGGGTACTCCAGGTGTGCATGAGAGCTCTGGGGAGAAAAACAAAATAAAAACAAGTGAAGTTCATAATAGTGTATTTCCTGCCTACTGTACATTTCATTGACAATATCAAAGCAAAAAATTCAAGACCTTTGAACAAAAGAAACATGATACAGCGGAAACTAGGGCTGAGTCAAAACGTTTAGATGATGTTTAAGTGTAGAAGCTCAACTAAACAAAATTATTATCCCAAATGAATGAAAGTTTTCTGCATGACACAGAATATTAACAACAAAACCAAGGCCTACTGCCAAAAGAAAAAAAAAAATCTTAATGAGCCATTGCTACCACAAACATGTTTAATACAGTAGTATAGAGTATACTTACAGGTGATGATCCCGATGCGGCAAAAAAAAGTTGCTTTGGCTTGGAACTTGATCCCTGAAAAACAGTTTTTTTTTAAGGGAAGACAAATCAATACATATCTAAATAAATATAGCACCATGGATTTTGAAATAAATTAAAGTAACACATGCAGCCTTTTCACACACAGCTAAAATTCATCGTATCTAGAGATGATTAGAATCACTCAACAGTTTTAAACATGTTTATAGACAAAATTTCCCAGTGTGAACATCGTTTATACGATGTTGGGATAGATACAAAGTCGCGATCCATACGCCCCTAAAAGCAGGCTGCAGATACGAAGTTCGTATCTAGAGAGCTTGACATTTTGTGTGTGAAAGGAAATTTGTGTTTAAACGTGTTTAGACTGGATGGAGCGTGCGCTTTGATTGATATGACATGACCTTCAATGCGCAATGGCACTACTGCGCATTTTACGAGCAGTAGTTAATCACGAAACTATGAACGATCGCAACGAAATTTCTGTGTGTGAAAGGCTCGTGATTAGTTTAAACACGTTTCAAACACGTTTATACTAATCATGTTTATAGAATTTTAGCTGTGTGTGAAAAGGCTGATGGTCTCTTGCATAAAGCTAATCAGGAGTTTTGGTGATCAAAAATATTTTCATTAAAATTATAATTATCATTATAATTAGGGTTATGTTAATATATTGTAATTGAAAACATTTGATAAAAATAAAAAAGTTCAATGTCACATTTAATTAATGGCAGAATCTTAGTTTAGAAAGTGATGCAATGCAGTTCCAACAAAAGACAAATATGTGATTACATGTACAGCTGTATATAAAAAATGCTCTTTTAATTTCTGGCAAGATTTTTTTCTTAATAATGGTAATCTGTGATAATCTTCCATGTATTAATATAACAGAAAATCAATATCTTTGAAGTCAATTTTCTTCCCACCCCCCCCCCCCCCCCGACCAGAACTTTATTGTAACTGTAATACAATTTTCGGGGGGGGGGGGAGGGGGGGTTAATATTAATCCTGATCAATAGATCAATAGCATACAGCAATAATGTCTGATGAAAACTAGATTTTAAGCAACAGAAAACAGGTTATGACAAACCCAAGACCACTTAATTAAAGGTATGCCTACACATGTACTTGCTAACTGTGTTGAATTGTGCAAAACTACAACAACGTTGGGTCACTTCTATATAGTTAACTTGGAGAAAATTTCCAAAATTGATAGTTGACTAGTAATGAATGAAATTGAAAAAGGAGTTCTGGTTTTGAATATATCTCAATATTCATTTAATTTTCACATTCCACCCTCTGAATGCAAGACGATAGCAGCATTTATCTTACTTACTGATACTGAGGCTTTTGGAGTTTGGACATTCAGAAACTGGGCGGTCAGAGTTGGGGGCGGAGGTGCGGTCAGCGTTGGGGCCAAAGGGGCGATCAGCATTGGGATCGGAGGGGTAGACGTGGTCGGAGCCAGAGGGGTGGTCAGGGTTGGGGCCGTAGAGGCGGTCAGCGTTGCTGTAGGTGGGTATATAGGGAGATGTTGAAGTGGCCTCTTCTCAACTCCTTTTTGTTCCTCATGTACCTTAAAAAAATGTTTTAAAAAATCCTGTCAAACTTGCTTAAGTCGAATCTACTGGAACCAATTAAAAAAAACAAATTTGACTTACATGACACAAAAAAAGAAGATACTATTAAAGAGAGGGGTCTCGTGAATACCTTTGGCTTATGCAACATTTCTACTTATGCAAGGATGACTGAATTGTTGACTAGTATTTTATTCATATGATCATGATTTTTTTCAAAATATATTTCAGTACTCCAGATATTTAAATGTGCAAAAACTTGGGTGGGAAGATCATTTACCCATGCGTGTCCTCAATTATGGAGCTCCCTTAAAAATTATGTAAAGCATTTCTGTTTGCTTCTTAATTAATTCTACATGTGCCTTGTTTACTCCACACAGTGGATTTGCCACAATGTACATACAAATTGTATTATTTAATATTACTATTATCATTATTATAATATGTTGGGCCCATAAATTTAGTCTGTGACATTGCAGGATTCTAATTCTATTATTCTCACTGAATTTGGATGTGTTAAATCAACAAAAAAAAATTCATTCTTTTCATTAAATTAAGACAAATGGACACAAATACCGTAACTTAATATATATATTACAATGGAATAGAAAACACAAACCTTACCTGATTGGACACAAATGAAGTTATCTCCTTCAGGAGCTTTATCTTCTTAGGTGTAATATCTGTGATAAAATCGGGGAAAAAAAAGAAGATAATTGATTGCCTGGACAAGGTTTAGATACTGTACATGTTAAAAATGAACTACCGGGGGTACTGTTTTTTCATTATTCAATGGCATAATGAGCCAAATATGTTTGAAGGTCCAGCTGCTGACAAGCAAAAAACTTGATGCAAGTGAAAACATTGAAGAAATACAAACAATGATTTGAAGAAAGAAAAAGAAAACAATCAGTACGCCAGTGTCAGTGTTCTTTTTTTTTTAATGTTTAAAAATAGAGACAATTGCAGTTTACCTTTGTAAGATACAGTGTAGGCAATGGAAAGAGTAATACGTTACTTACCCATTGTGAATGACTGGTTTGACTGGTTTGACTGGTTTCCTGTGTTTGCTTTCAGCCGCTTGTTTTCTACTTCGAGTTCTGCTACTCGCCTCTTGAGAGTAGCATTCTCCCTTTTTAGAATGGAATGCTCATCCTCTTTCTGTGAAACAAAAACAATTACAGTTAACGTTGCATAACTTGTTCTTTAATAGGAAATTTAAATAACACATGTTTTGCACAGTTTGATTTTTTTTTTTAATAATTGATTTTACTTGGGGAAATTTCGCCTCATGTGACTTCTAGATATGCAAGGTTAACTGTATATATTATCTCATCAGGATTAGTGTGAAATTTAAGATACATAACTGGACTAGTATTTATGAAACAGGTTTTAAAATATAAATAAATGAAAACTACATGAAAACAATCAAATGAATGAAATGCTTATTGATATCAATTAGACTCAAGGACAGTTGTTTAGAGAGAAAGTTTGGATAATTTTCAGCAATTATCCATCAAAACCAAGAAATTTTAGGAGGCTTCTTCCCTTTTGCCAATAAAAAAAGACCAGAATCCTTTGCAGTCAGATTGCAGAAATATAGAGATTATTATTTGGTTGAATCAGACATTGGTATGATTTTATTTGAGTGACCATTGTGCCAAGGAAATTGAAGTTCAGCATTTTAAGTACAGTTCACGAACCTGTGCTGACAGCATCTGTCTGCACAGTTCCTTCTGGACCTGTGCAGCCGCCTCAACGGCTTGGACCTTCTGAGTCTTGGTGGCTTTGTTGGTGGCTTTGGTGGTGGCTGTGGTGGTGGCTGTGGTGGTGGCTGTGGTGGTGGCTTTGGTGGTGGCTTTGGTGGTGGCTTTGGTGGTGGCTGTGGTGGTGGCTGTGGTGGTGGCTGTGGTGGTGGTGGCTTTGGTGGTGGCAAATTCCACACTACCATCCTCATGAATTGATACCATCTTCATTTCCGTGATCAATTCTTCTTTGTTTTCTACACAAAAACACAAAAAGAAAATCATATTGTAACCGGCTGTACTTACTGAAGCGCTTAGAGACTTCGGTGGCAAGCGCTTTATAAGTAACGTTTTTATTATTATTTATTATTATTAATATTAAGTGACTTGACTTCACTCGGCCCTAACACAATATAATCCAAGTTGCTGCGACCGTGCATGCACCCTGACCTGAAACCTTGATCATAATTTGCCCATTTGAAGCGTAGGTGCTTTTTTATTTGTCCCTTTCCGCACAGTTGCTACAGCCTTTTATGCGGAAAGTTCTGGATGTCCAATAAAGAGAAAATCCTTAGTCCTGTTTAAACCCTGAACATAACCTAAACTAATATAGCTGGAGGTGCAAACATACATGTACCGGTACATTTTGGAACAATATTTTCAAAGAATATGGTTGCTTCCTTCCACTGTTAGAGGGGATTCTAGATAAATACCCAAACCAATTTACTCTGGGAAAAATGTGCATCCAATAGATCTAGTAATATTAGTATAACATTACAGCAACTGACACTTGACAGAGTATTCATTTTACAAAGAAGGGAACTCCTTGGAGCAATCATTAGGCCATGTAAGAAAATATACATGTTTAGCGTCCCCGCCCGCTTCCTTTTTGGGGGCCGCCTCCTAGACCTCTATTATTTTTTTTTTGAAATTTTTTGAAATTTTTTGAAATTTTGTTTTTAAAGAAAAAACATGAAAAACACTGCTAGTCTAAAATGGATCTAGATCTATTTCTGATTTAAAAGAAAAAAGAAAAAAGAAATCTTGAAAAATAGCCCGACTGTCAGGGAAATTGTACCGAGCAGCCATTTTAAGTCTTTAAGAGAAAGAAAGGACCTCTTCCTAACTTTGTTAGACTCTATCCTAATATTAAAAAAAGCTGAACGCTAAACACGTTGTTTTTTTTTTTTTTGCCTAAAAGTCAGATGCAGGAATATTGCCTGCGTCAAAAGACTAAAATAAAAATGATAAAATTCAATGTAGATTTTCTAGATCTAAAACACACACAAAATTGCTAGAAAATGAATGTAGTACTTACCACTTATCTTCAGGATCTTTCCATGATATGGTTTTCCTCCTTGAAATTTTATGTCCGAGGCTGAGCCCACGCTCCTTGCCTCTTCCGGCACATTTTTGAGGTTTTCGATCGAAACTTTTCTCTCATCGACCCAATAAACAATGCAAAACTTCTTCATTATCTATATAAACTGCAAACTAAAAGTACAGATAAAGCCTGAAAATATCTACCGACGAAATCGAAACAGAAACAGAAACAATCTCGTAAAGAAGAAGAAGAAACGACGTATAGCTAGGAGTAGTACCGCGTGTATTGTCATGCAGATGAAAAAGTTTTCCTTCACAATACATGCGTTGCACTTTCTTTCGATCCGATCGATTCCTTTCAAATTTCGGCCGAGACAGGAAGTAATTTCCATATCCGCACGTAGGGCCGGGGAATATTTCAGCGATATCAAGCGATCGAAATATGGGTTAAGAAGTAATTATTTCGAATTTGGAAACCATATAAATTATTATTTAAGGAGTAGTGTGTCATTGAAATCTATTTTGAATACAAATTTGTAGCGAACGGTGTATCGTTAGAGCTTGCCACTCTCGAATTAACCCATGAGCGAATGGAATAGTCCATCCAGTCTTCGTAATGTGGTCATCTCCTCGACCATGCCTACCTACCTGCCGCCGCTCGAGCCGTGGACCCGTTAGTCTTGAATACATCCGCAGTTTTTTTTCTCCCACGAAATAAAAATCATAACCACGCAAATACATTTGGATCTCCTATCAATGCGAACGAAACTCGCAAAATAAAATACAGCAATAACTTAAATGTTAGCTTTTTCATTAGGACGTGATAAGTAAAAAGTTCTGCATGGAAATAAAATCTTGAATGACTGTCTAGAACTGGTGACAACGTCGTCCAGCAGTGACTGAACTCAGAATTTCGGACAAATCTTTTATAAGTCTTATCTTTAATTAACTTATAGACTAAGATATTAAATCTAAATCATTGTTGAATCTGATTGTGTTATTTTTTGAAAATATTCTATTTAGATAATATTAGATGTAAACGCCACCACGCCTTCGCCTGATAAGGGTTTTTATTTCGTGGGGACGGAACCGCGGATGCATTGTAGACTATCGTTGATTTTGGTGGTAGCATGTTCTTAGTACATGTGTACGCAATTATTTTATTTTGTTATTATTTACGGTCCGAGGCAAGATTAGGACTGATTCATTATCATTTTCGGGTTTGTGTTTTCTATGAAAGGTTCAAATTTGTAAATAAGTAAATTAGTTTCTAAGCTTCTTTATTAAAGTGGAAACAAATAACAAAATAATGGGACTGACGTCATGGATAAAGGAATCACAGCTCGTGTGTAAGGCTAGCTCTCTACGCACGCACGTCATGTCGCTAGCGCTTCAATTCACGCTCTGTACAAATTCATGCACTGCATGCATGCCACCGCTACCGGAATTTTGAATCATCTATTTTCTTTGACTGGACTTGAGATTTACATACAGGTACATTGGTTACCTCATCAAGATTTGGACCCTGATTCAAAGTATATTTTGTAAAATATACAAGCGATTACCGGCAATAATTAGATGTACGAAAGTCAAACTTGTTCATTCTCAGACTCAGCTCAGCTCAGAAAGACGAAACTGAATCGTTCGCGTACGTAAAAACGTAGTAGTCCCGTAGACTCATCTTCGTGTCCGTTTGTTGCAACACTTGAACATTCTCTAACTGAGTCTAGACTAGGTCCAAGTCACCCTAACCCTTGCTAACGTTAGCTCTCTTGATCTCGATCTCAAGCTCGATCTATCCTACACCTTTCTGATCATCAAACATGAATTTTGACAATAAAACTAGTACACCTAAAGCTAAGCAGACAATTTCACTGAGAAGGGGAAGAAGAGGACCTTATAATTATTCTTCACGAAAAGGAAATGTGTCCAACGTGAGTGTGACGTCTGAAAAGGAGCTGGATCAAGTTCAACTTCCAGAACAAATGAAGAACTTGCTGGAACCCAGCCAAAATCAAAGCTTGGAAGGAGACAAAAGAAAGACATGTGGTAAGTTCCGAATTCAGATTATCTCATGAACATAGACCCCTACTTTAATTTACTTACTTATGATTAGCCTAGATCTAGTAGTACAGTTACAATTTACATGATGAATCTGATGAATTGGTACATACCTGACTAGACCGAATTTTCTGTCTCTTTCGTTCGTTAGCCTCTTAATTGGGGTAGGGTCGGCCGGCTCTCTCTTTAGAGACGGAAACCGTTGATACACATTCCCTTGATAACGCCACGGCCATTTCAGGTCGTATTGTTATGTTATGCCCCCCAAATCCCCCAAAATGTCATTTTACCTCATGCATTTTATATTGTAAATTAGGCCTAGGCTATAATATATCAGTTCCACTTACCTACTTGAATGAAATAATCAGTTTAATGGTCCCTTTTTAGGAAATTATGGGTCAAAATCGAAATCCATGTTGAAAAAAGATTTACCTTAATTTAATTACACAGATTCTTCAGAGGCAGTCGGCGGTAACTGGTGGGATGTTCCTGAAAGCTTCACTCAATCTTCTAGTTCCAAAGTTGGTAAGTTCACTGAAAGTATGGTTATTTTATTCAGCGACTGGAGCTCCGCGTTAAGCTAGATCACCGGGACATGCCATTGAAACTTTTATTCCAACTAGTATTAATAGTAGTAATGTATTGTCTTCAATGATCAAGACCTACTGCTTTTAAAATATGCAATAGATCACACTCCTAAATGTCCTATTGAAACGCCAAATTGTAGTTATGATACATGTACAACAAGTATTGTCTTGATTTTTAGGTGTTTGTGGGTGGTGGATCATGTAGTATGAACCATGGTGGGGGGGGGGGGGTCATGATATCTACATTCTCCGCTACACTACTCCCTCCCCCCCCCCCCCCCCCCCCCGAAAAATGAAAAAATCTGAAAATTAAGCTCTCCAAGAAAAAAATTATTGCTAACTTGCTATGGTGTCCTCAAAACCATTACACCATTCTCAATACAGTCAACCTTTCATGCATCACACTTCATCAAACGACCCCTCTCTTTATTGCCAAAGCTATTTCATAAGTCCTGGCCGACTGTGTTTTTTTCTTGAAATTCTCTCTTGGACCATTATGGATCATTCTACCTAATCTCCATTTGCAATACCCATACCAATCATGTGAAGTGCAATATGATGTGTATATAACACATAATTAGAAACTGTAGCTGTAACCTTTCAAGTTTGGCCTAATCACTTTGTCTTGTTTTGTATGATTTTCTTTGTGGATAGACGAGGGTTTTGATGATCCCAAACTATCAGTCACTGAGACCCAGTCAAGGAGTGCACATAAGAAAGGAGGTAAAGTTTCACACACACATCGCCAATACTTTTCAGCTCTTTAATTTAAAGCTAACTTAATATACAATGCAGGTGTTGTGTTATATGATTTAATAGTTGATGACATAGAATATATAACCACTTAATTGAGATTTTTTTTTCCCGCTATTTTATGCTTCAGAAATCAAATTACAGCCAATGTGCAAACATTTTTAAGTCGAAGCTATTTCATCAGTCTCAGCAAATTTAAGGCAAGTTTGACTGTGTAACAATGTTGTGTTAAGTCTTTAGAAAGTAATGATACAGTCACACTGACCATGTTTCATCTAAATTTTAAACATATCAATTGTTTTGCAGGAGCTGCAGAGGCAGTGGATACTGAGTGGTGGGATGCCCCTCCAACTCTCGTAGAGAGTAAGTACGAAATATGCTGAGTGATGCTTGTTTGGTACCCTTCAAGAATTTTATGTCTGTCACCCCACCCTCTTTTTAATCTACATGATCATTCTCTTCCATTTGAAGCGAATAACTTCACGGCAATTAATCTTGGAAGATTAGCTCATATTATAATGTTTAATGCATTCAGTTATGTGCAGTGCATAGTCATTTCAAGTATGTGTCAGGGATTGAAATTTGTTAATGTAATGCAGAGTGGCAAATCCGGGAGACTCCCGGAAAATTAGTCGATCCCCCGACACGTACCCAAAATCCACAATGATTCCACAAATCAAAAATCAGCTCTGGTCCTGTAAAGTATTAAATCTTCTCATTGAAAATCAGGTATCCTCTTTTTTATAGTCCTGTAAGTTATTAAGTGCACTGGCGTGTGGTAAAATCAATGTTTCCCTAACAATGATTTTGATAATCTTTGCTGTAATATTGATTTCAACTTAATATGCATGTGTATTGAACAAATAAGTCACAAAGTGATTAACTGGTATAATTTTCTCAAGGCTCAACAAACTTGCAAAAATTTGGCTGGGGCAAGTGCAATCACTGCAGATAAAGTCAGTTTCAAAAAAGCAAAATGTTGAGATGAGTATCTATTAAAAGGAATAAAGGCATGATGAGGATTAAAGAACAATCATCTGACATAACTTCATTGAAACATTCAATTACAATTATTTTTGACTTTATAAAGAAATTTATATTTCTCCTGTTTTCTCCTTTCAGATGTGAGAGATGCTGATCCACCAGGTGAATGGATGGCCAATGCTGTCACTGCTATGTCCACGGACAACAATGAAGAGGAAAAGGAAGAGGATGGGGATGACATACATTTTGATGTTCTTGGTGATGACTGGTTCGATGCTGAGGAGAGCTTTGAGGACATTCCTGCATCATCAGATGATTCACCATTTGATAGCAAACCATTGTATGAAGGAGCCCCATTGACCCTTGCAGAGAGCATGCTTCTTATTTTAACCTTAGGGTTGAGGCATAGCTTAACAGGGTCATGTCTTGTTGACATTTTAACTCTTGTGTGCCTGCATTGCAAACACCCAAACCTGTGCAAGACTACCCTTCATTTGTTTAAGAAATATTTCTCTAACTTAAAGATGCCCCTTGTATTTCACCAGTTTTGTTCAGTTTGTGGTTTCCTTTTAAATAAACAACAAAACAGCTGTCCATGTTGTCACAAACAAATTACAAGTAAGAAAGACAAGACATATTTCATTGAAATCCCCATTTTGGCACAGATACAAGCTTTGTTTCAACAAAAAGACTTTAGTGGTGATCTGCAACACAGATTTCATAGAAAAAATGATGGTACGATTAGAGATATATATGATGGTCTCTTGTACAAGAAGTTTTCACAACCTGGTGGACTTCTACAAAACCCCAATAATATTTCATTTATGTGGAATACTGATGGCGTTCCAATTTTTAAGTCCTCAAAATTTCAAATTTGGCCCCTTTATTTTTTAATCAACGAATTGCCCCCAACTAAAAGATTTCTGAAAGAAAAAATGGTGATAGCAGGTTTGTGGTATGGTGAAGGTAAGCCACACATGAATACTTTTTTGAAACCTTTTCATACATCATTGCAAGACTTATCATCTGGAGTTAATATCTGTAATTACCTGGGAATGGAACAAAAGGTTAAGGGCATTTTATTGTGTGGGACATGTGATATGCCTGCAAAATGCTCGGTCCTCAATATGACCCAATTTAATGGGTTATATGGATGCCCCAAATGCACCCAACCAGGGGAAGTCATAAGTGTTGGAAGAGGGCATGCAAGAGTGTTCCCTTGTGATTTGACCACATTAGATGACAGCAAAAGAACACATGACCAAACAAAAATGTGCGCAGAGCAGGCTTTTCAGATGGGAAAACCAATACTCGGAATAAAAGGTCCATCCTGGTTTTTGTACCATATGCCTGATTTGATAAATGGTACAGCTATTGACTGGATGCACCAGGTTCTTCTTGGAATAGTTAGAAGGCTTTTAAAACTTTGGTTTGATAGCAGCCATTCCAGTCAACCTTATAGTATATCCCACTTACTTTCTGCTGCAGATGCCCGTTTGAAGAATCTGAAACCTCCAAATTTCATTGGTCGAGTACCAAGAAGTATTAGGGATCACAGAAAATACTGGAAGGCATCAGAGTGTCGGTCATGGCTCTTCTACTACTCCCTACCAGTATTATCTGGTTTACTCCTTGACATGTATTTTCAGCATTATTTGCTTTTGGTGGAGGCTGTGTATTTACTTAATGTAGATTCCATTTCCCACGAAACTATCGATCACTGTGAGCAAGTTTTACAACATTTTTGTATGATGCATGAAACCTTATATTCCAAAAGTGAGATGACATCAAATATTCACCAACTGCTTCATCTATGTGATGTTGTCAGAAATCTTGGTCCCCTTTGGGTTTATTCATGTTTTACCTTTGAATCGATTAATGGAGAATTATTGTCTTTGTTTCATGGTACACAAAATGTTGATATGCAAATTGCTAACAGTGTGGCAATTTTCTTGAAGTATCCATTGCTTGTGCAAGATTTGAAACTGGATTCTGAAGTTGGAAAGTTTTTCTCTAGAATGAGATTCTCCTCACACAAATACAAGAAAGGTAAGCATATGTTTCATGATTACTATATTCTTGGTGTCACTAAGAAATACACCCTAAAAAGAATGGAACAAACTGTAATACGGAGACTAGTCGGCCATGCAGTCTGCCGTGAGGTTCAATCTTTCTTAAGAGTAATGTGGGATAGCACGGTAATATGTTCAAAAGAATATACTTTGGCCTACCAGCGAAATTCATACACTGTTATGTTTTATCAGGATGAAACCTTATCATTTGGTCGTGTTCATAAATACATAGAATTAACCCCTTCAGCTCCTTGTTCATGTGATGGTATCTGTTCATGTTCAATATATATTGCCCTTATTGAGAAGTTCCAGGTTGTAGATTTTCACCTATCAAATGATGACATGACATCTGCTAAAGTAAGTCACCTTGTTCCTTGCAGAAAAGATGGCTTTGAATTAGTAGCAGTTGAAATAAAGGATATAATTGAATTATGTGTTTTCATGGAGATTGATGATTGTGATTATTTGTATGTCGCTAAACGCCCCAATCAAGTAGAGAGAGATTAGCATGATCATCAGTTGGCATCTGTATACAAAGGTGTTCGGACGCTTTAAGGCTAAGACTTATTTTGCCATACCTCTTTGTTTTATAAGCTATTTATAAGCTACATAAAAACGTGAGTATTATTATTATGTATTGTGTTCATTACACTCTGTATATAATTGTATTGTGACTTGTCAAACCCTGAGTAGTGGTTGATTGGGTAACTCAATTGAATGCATGGTCTTTGTGAAGTGCTTACATACAAATGATTCCATTCACCCATCATGAATAATTGTATTTCAAAAGGCAGAATGTGAAATTGCATAAAATGCCTATAAAATCTCTTAAATGTAACTTTATGTCAGCTGACATTTGCAGCAATAATTATTGTGAGAGCACTGAATAATCAAATCCATAGATACATTCTGTAAGATATAAAGTAAACTTGGTTCCTGGAAACCATCATTTTGTTTCTCTTTTGTACGAGTCTCGAGAAATGTGTGCGACTTGATCATGTACATGTAACAACTTTTCCCCTCTTTATTGTACATAACTTATTGAAGAGTACTACTTGAAATGCAGATGCTTAGTATGCTTTCTAAAAGACTGGTAAGCTTAATTGCAATTAACTTCTCAAATTGTAGAATTGGTTTGCGAGTTGCGACGTGCCAGCTTGCAGGCGTGCAGTAGGTTCCATGTAAACAGTCGACTTTAAAATAGCAGGCTTGCAAGATTTCAGTAAACTTTGCAAGCTTTCTGGCATGCAGTAGGTTTCATGACCAATCTTGCAAGCCTACAAGCTTGCAGCCGTTTTTAAAATAGCGTGTTAGCCTGCAAGCCTTGCAGGCTTGCAAGATTTCAGTAAACTTTGCAAGCTTTCTGGCATGCAGTAGGTTTCATGACCAATCTTGCAAGCCTACAAGCTTGCAGCCGTTTTTAAAATAGCGTGTTAGCCTGCAAGGCTTGCAGGCTTGCAAGATTTCCGTAAACTTTGCAAGCTTTCTGGCGTGCAGTAGGTTCCATGACCAATCTTGCAAGCCTGCAAGCTGCAAATGGACTTTAAAATAGCTTGCAGGCATGCAGCATTGGTCCTCGCATGCATGCAGCAGGATAGGGCAGAAATTTAAAGCGAGTTTATAGCGAGCAATAAGCGAGCGTGTACAGTGCGCTAGCTAGCGATTGCTTATTAGGATAGCCACTAGCTAGTCACTAGCTTTCACTAGCTAGTCGGTAACTGCCGGCATGCCTAAATTTCTGTAAGGGAAGAGTCAGTTGATTATTCAGAACCAGAAATTTGAAGACAAAATCTTCAAAATAGTGATCCAATGTTGTACACATAGGTTACCCCTGTGGTATCCTTAGGCCAACATTTATACACAAAAGGCCTGTCTTCATCAGACTGAAGTTGCAAAAATCCCGCTATTTTCACACTTTCAGGATATTCTCTCGAAGCTCGAAATGGTGTTTATACCAGACCTACATGTATAAGCACATCACAAACGAGCTCGGACAGGCGCAAATAGCAGGCTATTTTGGTAACAAGACCAAGATTTTGCAGTATATTTTCTGGACCAAATAGCCCGCTAATTGCAACTGCAGGCAGATGAAAAAGCAAATTAGCTGGCTAATTTGAGATTAGTTGAAATAGCGGCTTATTTTGCAGCTTAGGTCTGATGAGGACAGGCCTATTTACAGAATGTGGATGTACTGTATTCTTGTGAAATCATACTGTGCAACTGAAAGGATTATTATCTCATTTCTAAACCCGGGTCAAGAGAGGCAACTGTAGGGAAAAAGCGCCTCGTCTCTTATGACTTTAATACATTTACATGTACGCACCGGGCACAGATTTAACATCTCAACCTTTTGATCGGAACTTCCAAAGTCAAGTAAATGAGCCACTTCCCCGCAATGCTCGCATGCATTTAAGTATTTCCTTTGATATCAATTTAAAAGGCAATAAAGACATCTCCCTCCTTGAAGATTAGCTTCAGTTGTTGTCCTTTTCAATAACTTTGTGATTGTCTGTCTGCAGCTGCAGTAATGAGTGACCTTTTAGAAGTCCCATTTGCCCTGCCTGCATAGAATACGTCAGAGGTGCAATCCCTCAAATGCTTGGGGACTGGAATAGTATGTTTTTTGTGGCGGACACTTTATTGCATTGTGCACTTTAGATTAATGTCTTGAGGGTTTTTTCTGTTGTGATATAGGTAGACAGAGCAGGTGATATTTTCCCTTGGTCTGATTTTCATTTTGCAACCCCCCCCCCCACCCCCCCCCCCATGTTGTACTCAAAGCTTCAAACTCACAGATCATGTGTTAGCGATATTCATACAGTATTTATGATTATTTTGATAGGACGAGATATCAATTGTTTCAGGTAGACTGAATCTAATTTAGCACAATTGATCCTCGAACTTTTCTTACTGCATTGTTTTCTATTGAATGTACAATTAGAGGAAAACAAAGTCATGAATCAGGTATCGTTACACAGATTATTAGTTACTCTTTACAATGAAATGACCTGCGAAGCCACAGGGGATATTGATTTTGTTTTATACAAAGCTACCAAATTTGGGTACTGGTACAGTATATATATTTATTGATATGGACTGTATTTGTACCATACCTATTCACCGGCAGAGCATGACTTGACAAGAAGAATTATATTTATTCCTTTTTTGGCTGTCTTGTGTTTCTTTGCAACATGATTTTGAGAAGTGTGGTTTTACTTTGTTTCTCATTCCAGGTGAGAGAAATAGCTGTTCCTAAATATCCTACGGCTTTCACATGTGAACAGATACAGGAAAGCGAGGTAAGTGGCTTCAATATTAACAAAATTGCATGTTTATATCACGTTTAATACATCCACTACTTCTCTACCAGGGTAATAATATACATGTATCTGTAAAGCGCTTTGAGAGGGCGTTCGGTCCTGAAAAGCGCTATAGAAGAACAAACTATTATATTATTATTATTAAGCACTTAACAGATATATTATTACCCTGGTTATTGAATTCAGGCTTGCCCACACACAATGTATGCACATTCTTCACTCCCCGAGGAGCATTCCAGCAGGGCGCCATTTTACACATGCTCACAGTGCTGAGCAACCTACATGTACATTAACGTTCGCATCCTACGGGCCCCTGGTACCCATTTAACACCTGGGTGGAGAGTGGCAAATGTAGATTAACGTCTTGCCAGGGGACATTAGTGCCAGACTGGAATTTGAACCAAGTACCCTGTAAAATTTGTTCGATTTATCTTGTTAGAATTACATGTACACCTGTATGTAGACCTCCATGCTACAGCTTTAATTGGTTTAATAATCATACATTATTAATATGTTTAACGGTACTGTTGACTGTGTTTCGTACTCTCTGCCTCTCAACACAAAGCAAGCATAGATTGTACACACTATACTTGTTTTTATCTTTGATCCAATTCAAATTTACAGAAAACCAGTGATGTAAATTAATGCATTGAAAAACAATAGTGCTCAGCAAATATGCAGGTATAGACTTGGTACTTAAAAGGTTATGGCCCAAACAGTCTGTCATTGAAATGTTTATTCAAGTGGATGAGAGATAGATACATGTAGATAGATGTAGATAGATGTAGAGAGAGAAAGAGGGAGAGAAAGAGAGAAAGGGGGGGGGGGGGTGTCAAAGATACCCTTGTAAAATTTCATTACAGTATCTAACCGTACAATATCTGTGGTTAACCTGCATTATTAATGAATCATGTATTGTGACAACAAAAAGGATATCAAGTTTTTTTTATCAACAGAACATGTTGATTTGTTGCTGCGTAAAAAAAAAAAAATGCTGGTAAATTTGTGGTGTAGAATTTCTTATTGTTCATAAAACATAACTGTACATTTCATTGTAGTAATGTGGGTGTGACAGTTGATTTGTACATTAAGATTTGTATTTGATAGGATATTTGGTTAGTAGGATAAGAAAAAGTAATGCTTTTTTAATTGCCTGACATCACAAATACATGTATCTGAGTCCTTTTTGTGGGCCCATTTCAAGTACGTGTACAAGAAGATTGAGTTTGATAAGAAGAGCTATATTCCCTTTTTGATAATTTGATGGCTTTGTGTGGGTGTCCTATTCTCAGAAAAAACACTTCTTTGGAGGTGTATGAATACGGACATAAAGATTTATCAATACCGGTAGTGTGTTCTTAACCATCATAGGATTACAATGTGGGTGATGTGCATGGTTGTTCACCCTTGACCCACATGTTGTTACAGCACAGTTCACTTTGGACATCCTGTTCATAGGATGTAAAAGTGCTCCTCCAACTCACAATTCACGATAGAGACCTGTATGAAATAATCAGATCTAATTAATGTCACCCTTTTTTTTTTGGTGTCTGCCAAGCCTACTCTTTTATTTTATAATCTAGGTCATGATAACTGTGTAATGTTTATTGTGGGTGTGCTCCAAACCACTGAAATGTTTGGTTTTAACCACTTTTATTCATGTGCATGCTGGATGCAAACATTAGATAAAAAACTGTTTTCTCAAAATAGAAATGATACATGTAATTCACAGACAATATGCAAATATTATGTACATGTATGTACCAGCATTTTCAAAGTAAAATATGTAAATGAGGTCAACGAATGAAGGTCAAATTTGACAGAATCATTGTTCAGTACATGTAATGCTGCCTGTATCTATGCTCCCCATTGTACAACTTGTACTGTATGTCATAGTCAATTGTCCGATGCCATTTTTTGAATCTAAGATTAGCAAGACTTACAAAGAGGAACATACATGTAGATGTAATTTTACTCAAATTGTAATTTTATCCCTTCTTTCCCCCTCACTGTTATTCTGCTGGTCTAAATTGCTCTCACCTCCCCCAATATTCTATATATTGCCTGCCTTCTCTGATATTCTGTATCATCTTTACAAACGTACATATTTTTGCTTATAGTACAGTGTACGTGCCCTCCCATCTCGTCTTCATGCACGTCATCCTTTTGTCAGTTTTGTGCTTAGTTGACCCGTCCCACACCATCCGATACTATGAATGATTAATACGGATTAGTGCTGTAACCAAACGTTTAACCGTCCGGTATCCGACCGCCGATGGCGGATTCCGTTTTCAATTGGACGGTTTCGGTTAAACGAAAAAAAAAAAAAAATTTAAGTTTCGATTTATGCCCCTCCACCTGGCAATGTCTCCCAGCTCAGTAATCTGTTTTTTGACTCACCACTCCGAAACTAAAACAACACTCCAATTTGTCTGTCATCTTCAATATGTACTTTATAATAAAAATTCATCCAACTTTTACACATGGCGTGCCACAAGGTTCTATCCTAGGTCCTCTACTGTTTTTTTATTTACATTAATGATCTTACACATTCTTCTAAAAACGACATTGTTACTATTATTTGTGACAAGTTCACAAGCACAAATCAGCGCCTTCAAATGCACCTCGCAGTTAAATGAAAGTCCTGGCTTGCTGCCGACAGAGTCGGTCAACAACAAAAAAAAACAAAAAACAAAAAACAAAAAAAAAAAAAAAAACAAAAAAAAAAAAAAAAAATCGTTTTTTTTTTTTTTTTTTTTTTAATTTAATGTTTTATTCGTTTAACCGAAAACCGTCCGGTTTTGACTGGCGGTTAAACGGAATTGGAGATATCCGTGATATTACAGCACTAATACGGATTAGCACTACAGTGCTGGCCATCATTAATCAGACCCCTCACCCATCTCCAAAGAGGTTAATCAGTGACTCATTGGGTCCATTTGTCTACCGGTAACCTTTGATACTACATTACATATATTTACACAAAATGTGTGTCACTTGGAGTCCGTGATGGTGTGCTGGCGTGAGGGAAGATCCATTGGACGGGCCTGTGTATCAGAGCAAAGATATATGCGAGAGAGTTGCTGTCAAATGGAGGTTGTTGATGCAATATGATGAATTGCACTGGAAACATGTTAATTATGTGCATACAGGTACGTTGCACGTGTTGTCAGTGTAGGTCATGCAATTACACATAGCACAGGGAAGTGTGCAACATACTATTCTGTCAGATACTGCAATTAAGTATGGATATTTCTCAAGTGAATGGACAATACACAACAAACACTTTACAGGGGGAAGATTTGTGACAGGTTGACTGCTCCCAATCCAACTTATCAATGATGCTGTTTCAATATTTACGATGAATGGGACTTAAAAATTAATTGATTTGACATATTGTGTGGGGTACCGGTAACAAATTGATTGAAATTAAAGTAGCAGACTGAATAAAAATGAAGTTTGGGTGACCTTTATGTACAAATGTGATATCCATCTTAGCAGAAATTAGATATTACTGTTCATTGAAAGACTTAAAACCACAACAAGAAATACAATTAAGCAGAAAGGTTTTTAAATTTCCCTTTATTGGTGAGTAGAAGGGCATATTCTTGATAGATTAAAAAAAAAGGTCTATTCACAAAAGAAAACCTTATCAACATGACAGAGCTGTAGACTTCACTTTTTACAGTTTCTACATGTATAAAGTTGGAGACCATGACCAGCTCTTGCTTATAGAATTTCAAACATTGACAAACAATGTCAACATCCCTCCCCAAATAATCCTTCCCAGAGACCTTTGTCTGCCACCATCTCATTAATTCCATATGCATATATTTGTAGGAGTACTTTCTCTCCCAGCAAGTTCATGTTGTTGATATTAGAGCCTGTGTGCTAACATTGTATCCATGGCAACCACATTCATTGCTTACAAGTCAGAGATGTTGGGTAATTGCTTTACTGTAGATGGAAAGAACTTGTGTGGAGTTTTGTGGTTGTCACTGTATTAATAGGGATTTATTGGTTTAGGTTCATATCGCAAGTCATGTTGGTATCATGCTCTGGTAATATGCTTAAAATTAAATTCACAATTTTTACTAAAATATTTCTGACTTGTTAGTAACAGGAAGAGAAATATGTCCGTTTCAGGATGAGAAAGCGCTTGTGAATATCCACTTCGTCAGCACTGCATGTTTGCAGGTACTATGATGCAGTACAATGTACATGTACATATTAGGCATGCTCCTCAAGGATTGGTGATGGTGCACAAATTATGCACATTCGCCATGCGGACCTGATTTAATTAATTTTTAATTTCCAATATAAATTGTTAAAAATCAATGTGTTTTTTTTTAAATAATATTTTATTTTCATAAGTCACCGTTTTAGTTAAATAAATCAAATGAAAATTACTACGATAAGTATCTAAAGAAAATAATTGATAATTGAATTTAAATAAGGATCCTCATTAGGAATGACTTGATTTTGCAGTGTTTCTTTCAAGTCCCCATTTCTGTGAAGTCTCTGTATTTTTCCCAAGCTTTTCTCTCAGCCAGTCGTTCATACCAAATTATCACTGTGAGAAACCTTGCCCTACTGCGAACCCTCCAACAAATCAAGTTTGACCAATAAAATGGAGTTTCTTTGTGACTTTCGAAAAGCTGCCATCCTTAGAAAGCGAAAAAAATAGTAGGCCCCTATCTATTACGTTTGAGATGCAAGTGGCCTGAGGCTCCCTGTGAAATTGACCCAGTACAGGCACAGCTTGCTGTCAAGTTCAAGTGCAAGAAGGGCTCTGCTCATTGCGGGATTTAATGACCTTTTGCAAAACGATAGCCATGATTGTGATTAAAGGAGTTTGCACATTCTCACGTTCAAACTTCCAGGATGCTTTCCAAGACTTTTAGATCTGAAGTACTTCATTCCAATTTCCCAAATGTCATCCTTGGTTTGCATTCGGACTACATGTGTGTATATATTTTTCTCTGTTCTACAATATCTTGACAACCATATTATAGGCCTACACATGTACTGGTACACTGTATATTTCACAAATATTAACCATTTTCCTGCATACATGCATATTGTTCCATCTTTTGGTAACAACATCAAAATGACTCAATGTTTCCAGGTAAGAGGGATCTGGTATTGGTCATAAGGCATAGTACATTGCAGTCATAAGCTGACATAAATATACAAACAACTGTATATTAACATTTGTATAATATATGGCCTTCATGTACATGTACATGCATGGTTTGCTCTGGTTTTATAGAACTGCACAGAAATCTGCCAATAAACAAAGTTGACCCCATGGCATAAAACCAGGATAGAGTCATCTGAACATGTAAACAGTGTATCAGCCAGAAAAAAAAATCTCTGTTTTGTTTCTTCACTGCACGTGCTAGATAATGTTTGTACATTGTCTGCCCGTCAGTCTTGTTACCCAGTCTTGTTAGACCGTAAAAAAACAATTATAATCATAGTAAATACATTATCATTGGGCTGGAAATGGAGTAGTCCATAAACAGTGTATTCACTTTGCTATCTTTATTTATCATTTTTTAAACTACAATCATGACCAATCAAAATAAAACCACAAGGGTTTGATACTTGAAAGAGTGATGCCATGCAGATTATGTGGTTTCAGAAATATCCATGGAAGTGCACTTTATTCAAGGCATCGTTTTGTACATCAATCTCTATAAACATATTCCAAGCCTGTTTATCTTTGCTACGTTTGAAGGCTATAACTCTAGAGTAGAATCAAAGGTAAACAGTACCTGCATATTCTCTCTTGAATAGCTGTTTAAAATATTAAGCATAACATTTCCTTGTTGATATTAGAATAATATATTTGTCTTGAATAATGGAAGCTACTTTTATTTATATGCCACACCAATAATCTCCCTGTGCTAATTGCACCTTGTATTTATCCTGAGATGAATATGAGGTTTTAACATTATGTTATTCACTACCAGTGCAAAATTAATCAATACTGGTGTTAAAGTGCTATCATGGAGCTACATGTAATCAAGACTGGTAATTGGTAATTTCGCTAAACCATTGTGTTGCTCAAAGCAACCCTTCCGTCAATTGGTATCTATTGTTTTGTGAAAAAATGCATGTACAGTATAGCAAACAAGCGCCAATGCAGAGAGGACAATAAAGCATCAGAGTGGCTGTGGACTTTTCTGTCATCGCTAACTGGTCCCTTTAAGATATGGTCAGATGAAGTTGACCTTAACTCTGTAACCTTCCTTCACCATACCAATTCTTATTACAAGAAACACCTGTCCTATCTAGTATCACACCTCAAGGTAACCTGACGCTTCATACCGTTCACCGAGCTTCATCAAGCCATGAAAAAGACTGCCCGCTGGTCGACAGCCAGGCCAACCAGGCTCGGCTAAGGTCCAAAAATAGTTCTGAAACCAGGTCCAGTGATGGCTTCAATTCCTTACCGCAGTAGACTTGGTTCCAAACTGCACCGTACTCCTATTACAGTAGACGAACAAATTGTGTTCTTAAATATTGTTCATTGGTGTAGTTTAATGTGGCAGAGTCAAAGAATTTGTCAAGTTTAAATGTTTCATTGGAAGATGAAAAGGGCTGCCTACTTGCAGTGCCGCTGGCAGGGATCAGGACCAAAATAGTTTTGAATACAGGTCCAGTGATGGCTTCAATTCCATATTCTAGTAGGCCAGGTTCCAACTTCCAAATGTCATTGTACTCCGATTTCAGCTAACCAATATTTTCTGTACGGGTAATAAATACACTGGTGAGTGTGTGTTTGAATATGAAAAACATAAGAAAAGGGCTGTCTGTGTACAGTGTTGCTGGTTAGGCTTAGGACCAAAATAGTTCTGAAACCAGGTTCAGTGATGGCTTCAGGTCTCGATCCCAGCGGGGCTAGGTTCCAAACCTCATTGTTCTCCTATTTCAGACAGACAAACATTTTTAGAAAGTAATTTGCGTGGTATACATGTACTGGTGAAATAAGGAATGGAAACTAAAACAGAGTCGGAAGAATGAAAAGAAAACACTGAAATATTTACGTCTACTATAGATTTGATATATACCGGTACTTCTTTGTGCCCTGGGCATGCTTATATCTAACATGTACAGTTCAAGTACAGAATACAAACAAGTTCAATCTGCTGTTTGTTTGTTCTACTAAAAATTTACAAATTGAAACGGCTGTTGGCATGGTCAGTTGTTGGCTACTATATGATGACACGTGTTTATTGATATGAGTGCCCTCAGCAAATCAGCTGACCAGGACAAGCAAGAAAAGGCCAGAAATATCATCAGTCTTGCCAACAAACTCGGAAGCTCTTTATTTCTTGTTTTAGAAAACAAATGTGTGATATTATTGGCAGTATGGCCAATATACATGTACATGTACATGTATTATATTATCTACTGTATGTTTTATCTTAATATTATGCTAGCCCTGATCGATACTGCTGTTGCTGATGCCTTGCCAAGCTTCGTTTCTGAATACTGTAGGCGTGTTCACATAAATTGTTTTGGATTATCAATCGTTGTGCTTACATGAATATAGAATTGGCCTCTATTTTAAAGAATAAATGCCTTTAGTCCTAATGTAATTGATGGAGAATAATTAATGTAGAGTGATTTTTATGATACTGAAGCCACACATGATGGATGAATAACAGAACAAATGAAGGACGATTTGTTCTCAATTTCCATGTTTGGACAATCATTTGAATTGATGGAAATTTAATGCAGGCAGTGCATCAAGCAGGGATATTAAACTTCAAATCTTGTCAGCCATTTGACCAAGCATAAAATAGATTGCTGTAACTGCTAATAAAATTGTTGTATCATTGCAGATATGAATAATATTGGTCATGGCAACTTTTAATGCCTTCTGGTACAAGGTAATATCATGTAGGCACCCCCTCAATTCCAAAACGAAACTTCAAATGAAAGGGAAGATATTACAATGGTGATCATGCATGTGTCCTTCCTAGATAGTAAATTTTATATTCATTGTCTCGTAAAGAAAGAGAGGCAGAATTTACTACCGCGAATGACGTTAATCCTTAAAGGATGAAACCTTCAGCAGAAACGGAAACAAAAAAGGTATGAATCTCTCCCATCAAGCGTGGAGGCTTTTTGGTAATTAAAGAATGAGAATGCCCGGCCGGCAAATAGTATTCTGTTTACGCTTGAAAAATGGGGTCGCCCACGCCAAAATAAAACATATACACATTTGTCTATGTCTGGGACTACTCAAATTCACACATACACATGTGTACACGTGAGTCACAGAGAGAGAGAGTGTGGCGGCAAGTCTGACGTAGGGAGACAGAGATGGAACACGGGGCAGAGAAATTCTCATAAAATTGGCTTGTGGCGATGAACGCCGGCCACAGGGCTCGAGTGCGATTCTATTTTTTGCTGCTGCTCCGAAAAACATGTTTTTGAGAAGATCGGTATCAGTCTAATGGCATCTCGCATTTTGGCTTCTGCTTTGTGTTTTCTACTGCTATTGATATAAATGCGGTATCCGTATTCCAATACATTCCCCTTCTTGTGTTGATCTTTGTCTTTGCGATTTTTAACTTCATCCGGTTTTAAACCATCTCTTTGCCTCAGGTACTGGGCAAAAACGTTCTGTGTTATTCATGAAAACAGCTGGGATTTTAAGGCCTTACCACATTAAAACAAAAGGATGTCCACACTCCAGACCTGACAAAAAATAAAATAAAGAGTATACTATACATGTAAACCGCATAATGGTAATTTTTGTGTTTCAATGTTTTCCTGTCATTTTAAGGCATGTGGAGTATTCCCCATTAACCCTTGGTTTAGCATTCTTTTAATAAAAAGTAGCTAGATGCCACGGTAAAAACTTAAAGCACAAATACAAGGATTATTTGAAATACAAATGTCCTTTTGACTTGGTCATAGTTTCATTGTTCAGCAGGTTTTTGAGATATTTCATATTTTCCTTGGGAATTCGAACCACGCATTTTCAACTGAGAGACAGAAGGACCTTTATTCATGTAATAGAACTACATCCTTGTTCTCAGAAAACATTATCCAGGATGACAAATTGATGAGGAAACATTTATACCTGGTAATCCCCACCACCTTAAAAAAAAAAGGTTAATAATTCCACCCAATATTACAATACAAAACAACATTAAGAGAACTTGCTGTATGAACCAAATCTTTTCATATTTCTGTTCTGCAAAACAATTATTTGTATTCTGTAGACAAGGTTGTGAGTCCTTTGTGCGACATGAATAGATCCCAAGTCCCATGCATATTATGATTGCTACTTATATGACTCATGCTTCTATTGTGATTCCATAAATGGATTGAAATGACTTCTCATGTAGAAAAAAAGATAATGGAGTTCCCATTTCTTATTATAGTCATTTTCAGTGTTCAATTGAAAAGAAGAATGGGGGTGGGGCTTTAGTTCATGGTATTGAATCAACCGAGTGGAATAAGAATCGGGATAAATATATCTTTTTCTCTTTTGGATGTGAAACGTCTATCATAGATGTGAAGCGCTTAATACTTCCACATGTCATGGCAGGATTACCTGAGGCTAGTCATTGACGATCTTCTGTTATGCTGCTTATTTTCCTTCTGGTAATCTACAAAGAAAATATGGAAGTGGTTTCTTTGGTCCGCTTTGTACATCTTCAAACTGGTAAACCAATGTGATTTGAAAAGAGTATTGACTTCACCGATAAATGGACATTTCTAAACCTTTCTGCTGATCTGTATTTCGTATTGTGGTTACGTCTTTTAAAGGGATCCAGTAACTTTGTCTCAGATTTTGAAACAAAATTCTGGATTTAGCTCATGATGCAATGATAATTATATACCTTTAAGTCAGTCAGGAACCCCATGACTTTTACAAGCCAATCGCCTGTCTGATTATCAAGATATTTATGATTGGAATAACAAATTTTGAAAACCGTTCGCTGGACGGTTTTCATAACACTACAGTCTATTGGGGAAAACGAGTATGGTAAAACCGGTCACTCAAAGATTTTTACTTTTTTGAGGCACTTCTTGATCATTTTGAAGCGCAATTTTTGTAGGGCTTCAATATTACACTATATCACAGACACTGATAACACGTAGGGCCGTGTATCTCAGATTTAACATTGTTAAACGATCACTTTAATGAAAAGCAATTTTTTCTTTCTTCTGCCAATTGATAAAATAGGCAGGTTGGGGAGAAGTCACAAATTGGAGAACCCCAGCATGATGATTTTTTTTATTTTTTACTCAAGAATCGTTGTTGAAACTATTGAAAAATCTTAAATCTGAAGTTTCATCCTGTATTTTGTGCTATACACTGTACGTCTAGACAGAGATACTGCAATGATACCGCATCGCCACTAGTCAGTCAAAGCACTATGATAACACTTATCCGTCAACCTCTGTATCCATGTCCCAAAGCCCATCGTTGATCCGTTCTGCCATTGGCCGCAGATGAAATTGGACGAAGGCCGCATAATTAGTAGTATCGCATCCACTCACCTCTTCTGCCCCGTTTCATGACTTTAATCCTGTAATTGCCCTCTGAATCATGATGCACGTGCTTGCGAGAGAGGCTCCCGAGTTAGCGTAGACTGGGGCGGTTTCCGCAAGAAGATGAAGTTTTGCGACAATGGAATTAATTTGGTTTGAGAAGGATGATGCTGTTTTTTATTTGTAGATTATGCTGGATCAGTTCACTTTATATAATGAGGGTATTTTGCAGACGTAATAATATTCTTCAAGATCATATATTGACCTGAATTTAAAGAATGTATTGAGCCTGTTTATTAAAATACTCAGATAAAGGAATTATTTCATAATTTTTACGATAAGATATTAAGATTCATTATAATTGAAGCATGCATGATGGATGTGCAAATTTGCTTCCTGGTTAACAAAATATACAATGGATGCAGGCAGATATGAAAAATATATAATGTTCAAAGTAACAATGCAGATTTTATACAGTTTCTCAAGCAATATATCATATGATAAGAGAGATAGATATATATCAGTGGCCAAATTTAGCAGCTATTAATCTCTCTAAAGTTGTGTTTACAGCACTAATCCATCACTCCAGATGACAAGCATTGAAAGCCCCATTTGTATATTCCTACAATCTGATCTTCAGAGTTTATTAGGCCTGGCTTCATCAGCTCGAGATTGCCAAATATCCTGCTATTTGAACTATCCTGCTATTTGAACTATCCTGATCGCAAATTATCCAGTTAATTTGCGTCGTCATCAGCCCAAAGTTGCAATTAGTGGGATATTTGGTCGAGATAATCATCCCAAAGTATCTTGGGCTACAGTAGTTTGCAAAATATCTGCTATTTGTCCGGTGCGCCTTCACCAGCCCGAAGACTTGCACTATGCACGAATGCTGAGCAAAATATCTCGAGCTAATTTCTTGAGCTCGAGTTTTAAGTTTTGAGGTCAAGTCTCAAGCTGATGAAGACGCGATTTGTAACTTCAGGATTATTTCCCAAATCAGAAATAGCAGACTATTTGGCAATCTTGAGCTGATGAAAACAGGCCTAAAGTGTATTGATCAAGTTTAGCAACTGGTTTCAGGTTGAACACACCTTTGTCAGGTCACAAGGTTAGTGGAAAGTCAGCCTTTTCAATCAGTTTTGGCAATCTGTTGGTAGTTTCTCTGCCATTGAACACATGCCATAGCCTGTAGCTGTAACAAATTGATCAAAATTTGATGAGAAAGAGGAACAATGCTCCTGAACAGAGTCAACCCTGGAGGATGCATGGGAAAGATCTTGGAAGATTGTTGAGTCGGATAAGAGCTACAAGTGTAGGTTCACACGAGACTCTGCAAAATTCGGGCTTACGTGTAGCTTGTGGTTTTAAACTTATAGGATATCTTATAATGTTATGCCGGTAGATAAGGACCTTGCAGATGCACACTTGGTTGTAAAACTGTCACTTGCAGATGCACTCTTGGTTTCAAAACTGTCACTGTCTTATGGTTTTTATGATATAGATAACTGCAAGCAAAGGTGGTTCCCACTCCAAGCTACATGTATGTGGCATGTGGTTGAAATTAACTTGAAGTTTTGCCAGTATGTCATGTAGTTACAATTTCTGCTTGCTCTACTTGTACATTTAGTTTTAACTTTGAAAACTCCTTGCAGTCCCATGTGAACGCTCATTGTTTTTAGTAGGTTGTTGATTAAAAAACCTTTAGGTTGAGCACTCTTCAGTACAAATCTATTATGGTCTTGTGTGAACATTGCTATAGAAATCCCAGGCCCGTGTACTCAGTCTTGTACATGTATACTTCCATTTGTTTATTTTCTTTTCGTGAATTTTATGCAATCTTCCTGACTCTGATTTATAGGGTAGTAAACAGTAAAACGACATGAGAAGCTGGCTTATGGCCAACTTACATGTACATGATGGGAAATAGCGGGAGTTGGCCTGAGCACTTGGCAAGTCTTTTGTGATTTAGACTGATTTTCTATCTTGTCTATTGATGCTTTGAAAATCAAATACGACATCCCTCTTCCTCTGCAATCACCAGTAAAACATGCAAGTAATATTGTTGTAGGTGTATTAGTTTTATTGGCGTGTATCATTCAATTATGAATATTTAGGCCAATATACTCTGTATAGTCTGTATCAAGGAAATCATGGATTGCTGTATAGACACAGACACAGAAAATTCACATTTTTTGTACAGAAATCAGAATATAGATGTTTCTCCAAACTCAACTACATGTACATGAACATGTGAAAAAGTCCAATTTTTTATGAAAGAACCCAAACAAAAACAACACTTTCTTAAATGTAGGCCTATGTAGGCCTACATGTATATCAAACTGAACATTTTTTTTTTAAATTTATTTATTTATTATTATTATTAATATTATTGCTATTTTATTTATTTATTTATATATATTTTTTTCGGGGGGGGGGGGGGGGGAGGGGGGGGGGAGGGGATGAGTAGCAGTAGTGGTGAGAGTAAATATTTGCTTGCACATTATGTAAGTATGTACAATGTGCATTGTCCATATCAACTTCACCATAGGATTTTGGATTTTGAGATAGTACCACATGAACCATACAATACGGAAGTGAGTTGAGGAAGGAAGAGTTTGGCGATTAGATACCAGTAACCGGTTGTAAAACTTGGCTAATCTATATACATAGTACATGTAGGAAAGCTGAATGTTTTTCTTATTATGTAAATGATCTTCTTTAAAATTCTATGTAATACAGTGTATATTTTCCAAGCTATAATATATGCTGTGTACTTAAATACCAATGTACACTGTATGTTAAGTCAGCTTACAGTGAACCAGATCAATGTCAATTCATTTATCAACAGAACAAATATAATGTTATTGAAATGATAGCTACTCTGATATACATTTGGTTGAAGCCAAAAAGGTGTTAACTTTTATACATGCAAGACCCTTTTGGCTCTTAACAGACATTTTTAGCAAACAATTTAATTTAATCAGAGTTGAATTTATTCATCAAATTAATTCAATTTAAAGCAATCAAAGCATTTCATCAACCTACCCCCACTTCCCTATAGCCCTCCTACAGCGTATGGATTTCCCGGTCATGTGTGAACAATCATTTCAGCCATTGTCCAATCCATTATGATCAGGTTGATATTACAATCGATCCCAGGAAGGCAGGAACCAATTTACCATGCTATTGTCTTTGTGATGGTAGCATGGTAGGCAGTTCCTATAATAGAAGTTCTTGTCGGCTAGCTCCATGGGTGATGTGTAGTACCATTGAGGTGAAGCAGAGCTTGACTTGGAAAGTTTTTGAGATTGCCTCCTTGAGCGTGGAACCGCTAATTATAGGGCTCACCCCACAGCTAGAAAGTCCCTCTCTACAAAATGAAACTAACTAAAGGTGCCTGGAAATTAAACAAAGGGAGAACGATCTATCATTATTAATTTCGCCGACAATACAATGAAGACTAATGTGGGAACAAATTTGGGAAGGAGTTTGTCAAGTTTTAATTGGAGGCTACAGAGGAAAACCGGCTTCATTCAGGCAGAGGATACCATTGTTCATTTGAGTCCTTCCCATGCTTTTGAATTTGTTACCGTTGACATCAAATTCGTGCCTCTTAACAGAGGTCTGGTGCACATGGCCGCCCAAATTTATCCCTGGACCCCAAAGTCTCCCCCCCCCCAAGAAAACCACAACATTATACAAATCATACATGGGCCCAGTGTACACAAACTGGTAAATTTCAACCTACACTGTAGATACCCCTAAGACATAAGTTAGTACAGAGCCCAATTTTTGATATAAATATAATTAATCTGATCTGAATCTAAAAAATAGATAAACACTTAGAATGGATATTATTTCATCTTTTGCCGAACAAATACTCTTTTCAGATTTCATCTGTTCAAACTCATGGTACATATGGGGCCCTGTATTACATGTATAGAGAGAGGGGTGGGGGAAGGTGAAGTGTTCAGAGGAGTGCTTCTTGCCTTCAGTACGGTTCTTGAGATGAAGGGTAGATCGAGGAGCATAGAGACATTTGAGTCAAAGCATTCAAAGTAATCTATTCTGACAGTAAAAGCCTAGGTGACCCATTAGTGGGTGTAGGTTACCTTCATCATTCATGTCTGTGCATACAGACACCTCTCCTTTACATACATACAGTATGGCTGTAATTCAGACTCGGGTAGTTCAACCATCGCTTGCACTTGATAAAGTGTGAAACTGAAAGTTCCAGATGGGCCAGTCTTCACTAGCTCGAGATTGCCAAATATCTCGCTATTTGAACTATCCCGATCGCAAATTATCCAGCTAATTTGCGTCTTCATCAGCCCGAAGTTGCAATTAGCGGGATATTTGGTCGGGACTGTCATCCCAAGATATTTTGGGATAGTTTGCAAAAGATCCCACTATTTGGCAAAATATCCAGCTATTTGTCTGGTGCGTCTTCACCAGACCGAAGACTCGCACTTTGCGAACGCTGAGCAAAATATCTCGAGCTAATTTCTCAAGGTCGAGTTTCAAGTTTCGAGGTCGAATCTCGAGCTGATGAAGACGCGATTTGTAACTTCAGGATTATTTCCCAAATCAGAAATAGCAGGCTTTATGGCAATCTCAAGATGATGAAGACGTGCCTAATGTTATGGTATGGCGGCCTATTTTAAAGGAAGTCAGACATGGTTACAAACAAGAGTGCATTGTATAGAGTTGGAGAATAAGAAACGGACCTTGTTCTGTAATTAATTAGAAACTTAATGCCTTTTTAGGAGTAATCAATCGTACAAGTTCTTGTTACACATTTCCTGCTTAGCAATCAAAGTGTTTGCTTTTAGACATATACGTTTAAGTGTTATGCTTATGTACATGTTCATAGATAATTTATGTTACTGCTAAATTTGATACAATACTTTTATACGAGGTTAACACCATTTTGGCTCCAATCAATTGCAAGTTTGCAGTTTCCTGTCTCTTATGTACACAATCGCAACTATGACATAAGAGATTCGAAACTGGAAACTTGCAATTGATGTGGATCAATCGCAACTCTTTATAAGATGGAGCCCTGAACATACAATACATAACTTGCACATTCATACATGTCAGTACCTTTAAAACGCCAAAGACATAATGTGCCAGGCGTTGTCAGAGAGACAGACCGCAGTGTCACAGTCGGGAGCTGATTCTGCTCATCTCTCTGGCTGTTTAGTAGGACGAGGGAGTACCAGCACACTTCATACTCACGAGGTTTATTGTAATGTGATGAGATACCCTTCTGCCTTGGTTTTATTACCACACCACAAGGCCGTCCACTGTTGCTTGAACCTTGCCCGAATCCTGTTCACACTGCGGTGAAAACTTAGTTAGAAACGTCAGATCTCAGATGTAATCTTGTGATCATGATAATAATGAATCATTTAAATAACAAAAATGTGCTTGACAATAATTATCTTTCTCTGCGCTCTGAATTAGGACGATTTATTGTACCGTTCTCGACTCTTAATCCTTGTTTGAATGAGCCATGCTGTCTAATGTGATGAGATACGCTTCTACCTTAGCTTTATTACCACATCAAAATTGTGTCCACTGTGGCTAGAACCTTGCCCGGATCCTGTTCGCACTGGGATGAAAACATAGTTAGAAACGTTTGATCAAGGAGATACATGTACCAGTATCTCTTTGGTTTGATCTTGAACAAAATCAATGCATGTAATCTCAATGATAATCAAGTTAATTTCTTGAGACCTACTATGATGCATACACTGTAATGATTGTTAATTAAATTGTCATGATGCATATCACAATGGAATAACTGTCCATGATTAAACCTCAGACTCAGTATGAAAAAAGTTAGAATTTTCTTCAATAAAAGTAGAAGAAAGGAGATATTTTTCTCATTGTGATGGGTATAGACTATAGAATTCTGGAGGACAGAAACTGATACTGGGAAGATGTATCTTTTCTTGAGCCGGAAAAGCTGCAGGATGTGTGGAATAGATGGATGACCTTTTCAAACTTGGGTTCTGAAAACATAAAACAGGATCATGGAGAGGGTGGAATATAATGTGTCTTGGAGCTATAGGTTGGAGATCGATGTTCTACTTTCTAGTTTCTACTTTGGGGGGAGGGGGGGGGGGGGGGGGGGGGGGAACATGACACAGACAAATAGATGGATGCAATCAAATTATTGACTTTCCCATTTCCAGCAGCTACATGGAGACAGATAGAGGGTAGTTGATGACGTCTTGTTGACAATCCTGACAACAAATGTAAAATAGAAACACTGAATGCAATGTATTGATGCGCCTTTTCAGGAGATACACTGTACATAGGTGAAAGGTATGTCACTTTGAACTCTGCATCACTACATGATGTAATTATCATGGTGTGGTAAACTCTACCTGCTGTGGTGCCACTCAAGTAGCACACACAAAATACCAGTTCAAGTGTGCTTGAGTTTATTCTGCAACCGACACAAATACATACATGCGGGACTTCACCAGAGCGTATAAAGTTCTATTTCAGCAGCAACGACATGCCTTCATACTACATGTACATATTACATGTAGGTAATGGGTTCTAGTTAAATAGAAATCAATAACAACTGGGGTTACGCATACAACAGTAAATCCATTCGGTACATGGACACCAAATGCATACGGTCACACATTCTTGTACCTGTACAAGAGTTTATATTAACTTTCCAACTCTTTGGTAAACGCAAGGAATCCTATTGGTAAAAAGGTTTCAAAAATATACGGAGTAATGATGATGATGCTGAAAACGTGGATGATGGTGAAGGTGATTTACAACATTTATGGAACTGTTTTTCTGTTAAAAAACAAACAAACAAACAACACCAGCGGATAAAAAAACAAACATCTGAAGGTGTAGGCTCTCTGAGAAAGGCAGTAGACCTATACACATCTGTTGAAGCAGATTGGTTTGATGCATGATTTGAAGTGAAATGCAAATGTCACATTTAATTTTGTCTCCATCCAGTAAGTACTTTGAAAAAAGAGATAAGGCACTGTAGTCCATCTCTGTAAAATGTTACATGACGTTAATGGTCTTTCACCCTGATCTAGGGATCAAGATGATGAATGCATTAATCTAGTCAGGAGGGATGGGCTGTGGGGGATGAACAGGGTTGCACGTTGTTAACAGAAGTAGTCCATCTGCAGGAGCGAAATCCTTCCTTCCAACTCCCTGAAGCAAACTGTAATGCCTCGGTCACACCTTTGCGTATTGCTGCATATTTATGGCAAGCCATACATTTATTCCTATTTCTTGATATCAAGAATTGAATTCTTGATATCAATAAATAAATTCTTGATATCTAGAATTACCATTGCTTTACAACAGAAAAATAATTTCTTGATATCAAGAAATAGGATTAAATGTTAAAAAAGCCTGCCATAAGTACGCAGCAATATGCAAGCCAAATATGCAAAAGTGTGACTGAGGCATTAGGGATGTGATGCCTAAATGCATGTTCTCAACAGAGTCTACACAGCCAATCATTATTTGTATCATGAAAGCAGGCACATACACATTTATAAGTAACATATGCAATGCTAATTGTTGCACCATATCGGTAAAGTCATTATTTTGTCTTTACTTAATTTTTATAATATACAGTATACAAACAATCCCTACTTAGCATATAAATTGGCAATCTCAAGGACCGTATCAAGGAATAGGTTTATATTTGCCTGTAAGCATGAACGTTATGCCATAAAAAGTCTGAATGAGTTAGCAATTTGTATTTTGTCTTTTGTCTTTCCCCACTGCTGTCATAAAAGGTATATTTAGATTTTAGTGTTTTGTTTGTGGAAATGAAATTGGGGTATTTTGAAAGTGTAGCAGAGACGTACATTCAGGCGTACTGTTTACAGCAACAAATGTTATATATTTTGAATTCTAACAAATTTGTTTTCACTTTGTTTTCTCTCTGATTGATCAATGCATCCTAAACATGTGACTTGGCACGATTTCTCTTCATGCACGAATGACGTAATTGAGACATTATCCTTGTAGCCTACATGTACATTATGTTCCAAAGAAAGGTCTGATCTAAATTATTCATTGGATTATGAATTTAATGCACATGAATGTATTTTAATCCAAAGCCTCCAGGCCTGATACGTCATAACACAGTGCAATTACATGGGAATACCATTGAGATCAAGGCCTTGCAAATTCTCTTCCATTTCCACTAATTTGAATGGTAGTGCCCACAAATTATCTACTTAGTCGCAGGACTGGTATATTGCTTGTGCTCGCTGTGTGCACATTCATGTAGGTGCCAATTCAATCAATGTTCATTATTTCTTCTAAATAGCAGCTCCCGTTGGGTACTTATTAAGTGACGATTGTGAGCGAACAATTTGCAGATCCCCCCCCCCTCCCATTCAGGTCTATATTGATTGTTAAGGATTGAAAGCTTATGTGTACATTGTAATATTGAGTGGATTAAGTTGTTATTATTGTTTAATGAATACCGTTCGACATGGAGCTACAGTATGCACTGGTAGTAATTTTAGAGCTTCAATATGGTTCAGCCAATGAGTGAAATTTATTTGACATTACACAGTGAAAAATGGAAAGATTACCTGTAATTTAACAGTAATGTAGGCTAGTGACAATGGACATATAGTTTATATGAACTGAAGTCCCATTTTTTGATCTCGAAGCAGAAATACATTGTGTGATACCTGATTAGAATGAAAACAGATTTCTGGTAACAATAATTAACCCAAATATTGCACGAAACTACGCATTGAAAGTGTGAAAATGTTTGACATCTTTCCAATAGGTGTAATATAAGAGCATTTTACAGATTGCAAAATACAGGATTTATGTTCTATTGCAATGTAAAATTAAAAAAAGTCAAACCAGACCAATACATTGTAGAATTACTTTAATCCATATATAGCCTCTCATAACTATCAATAATGCATTACAGCCTTCATGGTCTCTGCAGTTTGATGAAGATAGTTGAATTGGTTTCACTCGTGGTACTGAAAAAAAAAAATTACTTTAGTAATTGAGTTGCATAATTCAAAGTAAAGTCCTTGGTTTTTATGTGATACACATGAATTGTGTCCATGTAATGTAAGTACGGTATGGTTTCGATGAAATGAAAAATTTGAAAACATTTCTGTAATTGATCTAAAAGTTATTATGATTGATGACCCTGTTCTACAATTCAGGGTTATGGATGGCACGTAATGGCGATTGATTTAAAAATAGAAATGAAAGTCTGTTACCTGCATTTACATTTGCAGATGGTCAGAATTTAGACCATATGGTATCAATGGTATATACAGTGTAACATAAAGAAGATGAGATGGAACTGGTGTAGCAATATGGAGCATTCATTTCTGGTGGATTGAATGTCTACAGTGGTCACAATTCTGGGCCCTGTTTCATAGAACTTGTTATCAATAACAAATGCTAAATTTCTTTAACAAATTTGCTCTCAGCCAATCAAATGCAATGATTTCAGTAGCTTATAACAGGGCACGAAATAGGGCACTGATACACCCTTACATGGGCATGCTTGTATACTCTGTTGGCTCCATGCATTACATTTACATTTTTTCCAGAATCACACCTGAAAAAGAATTCCCCTTTACATCAATTTCCAATTTTCTATATAAGCCTACATTTACATGTAGAGGAAACACTACAAAAATAATTGGCAGTATCACAATTCATGAAATTCCTTTTGGTTTCTTTTTGAATAAATGCTTTGAGACATAAAATCGATCACATAACTGAAAGTGATAGTTGTTTGCCTTTTTTATTGATTCAAATGCACAGGGTTTTTTTTCCCCAAAATGTTTTCTTTCTATTTATAGGAAAGAACTGGTACTGCTATTGAAACATCAAACATTGTCTCATTGTCTGTCACATCTCTGGCCTGCAAAGACCTGAAAATATGAGCCTCCACAGAAAACAGTATTTAACTACTGATGGAGCCATCCTACTAAAAAAAGACTACCATAATAATTTCTAATAAATAAATAAATAAATGAGCCAGGAGGTACAGGTACATGTATACAGTGTGCTTTTATCCCTGGGTCTGCAGATGGACAGACCGACTTTCACTCTACTTGATTGCCAAAATATTGATTTAATTCTTTGCTTCCATACAAGAATGATTGAGTTATGCTGCCGCTATTGATTCACAGAATGCAAAACCATGGATCAGAGTCAGACCATGGAGATAAATTAGGGAAATTCTAGTCCTTTCTTGGTTGATTGTTATTCAAAGACACTTAACGCCGAGTGACACCGGTGCGCTACTACTTGAAGGGGCGTTGTAAATTCATGAATTGTACTTTCTTTTTGAGGGGAAGTGGATGTTTTGGCTTCAGTTTGTATACTTTAGCTTTGGGTGTTTGGCTTGGAAATGATTGCTTTCAAACAATTTGTAAGTGAGAGTTTAGAGCTGAATGGGCGACCTCAGCCCAATTTCACTTCCTTTGAATTTCCATTACAGAAAATAGTGCAGTAACTCATAATATTTAGGCATACTGTCCGTGTGATTTTAATCCCATTTTTAAGACCTTGGACTTGTTATGGTGTAGGAGGAATTTTAACGTTGATTTGTTTGTTCAAAATGTTAAACATTTTTTTATTTTGTTAATTTATGGATGTTTATGTTTATTTAATCTAAAAAAGCCGGTTTAGACCCACATGCATGATGGTAACAGCTCTAATTTTAAAAATATTGGGTAGGACTTGGATCAAAAGTGCCCTACCAGTGGAAAGGGGGAGTGGGGGGGGGGGGGGGGTCAACCTAAAGACCGAACGATCGTCATGTCCAGTAATTATTTCAATAAATAATTCAAATATTATCTTGATTTACGGTACTACTACAACTTTACCAAATCAAGTTTTGCGCCACCTTCAAATTTACTTGTAACCCATCTAGAAGACATCCAATCTGTTATGCAAACGCGACTGTGGGTGTTTGACATTTTTGCGTCAGTTCAGCTGGAGTGTGACGAATAACATGAAAAACATGGCTTACATTCGAGAGTGATTTTTTTGCCTCTAGAGAAGCCGTTGGTCCCAGATATCATCGGGGGTAGCCTTTCATGGCAGGGGATGAAGCTAACAAAAACAACATTCTCACAAGGTACAATGTACATTTGTTATCGAACCGGAGCGAACGTTTTGGATTTCCATTCCTAGTGACATCGATGATGTTATCCATGTTACACTCAGTAGGCCTGTTTTCATCAGCTCGAGATTGCCAAATATCCTGCTATTTGTACTATCCTGATTGCAAATAATCTAGTTAATTTGCGTCTTTATCAGCCGAAGTTGCTATTAGCAGGATATTTGGTCAAGAAAATCGTCCCAAGATATCTTGGGCTAGTTTGCGAAATATCCCACTATTTGTCCTGTGCGTCTTCACCAGCCCGAAGACTCGCACTATGTTTGAACAATGAGCAAAATATCTTGGTTAATTTTTCAAGCTTGAGTTTCATGTTTTAAGGTCAAATCTCAAGCTGATTTGTATCTTCAGGATTATTTTCCAAATCAGGAATAGCAAGCAATATGCCAATCTCGAGATGATGAAAACCGGCCTAGTGGGAGTGTTCACTTTTGATACAAAGTGGAGGGAAAAATGTGCAAAAGCAGAACAAAATTGGCAGTTTCAACAAAAATAGGATCTACTGGAAGAACAAGGAAGGAAATTAGGATTTTCTTTTGTTGACTGGAAGGAAATGTTTAACTTTTGAAGTACCTTTGGGGGAGTCGAGTTACCCTTGAGGGATTATATTTCCATAATTGCTGCTGGGGAAATGTGATTTTCAAAGGGTGATCAGATTTTATCTTTCGACTTCAGCAAGCCAGTGTTGAGGTGAATCATGTGCAGGACAACAATCTATGAAGTACACTCTCAGATGATAACAAGGAAAAGGGATGGCAGGAAAAGGGGAGGAGGGGAGGAGGGGAGAGGGGGGGGGGGGGTGTCGGACTGTCTTTGAAGAATTAATTTCTGTACTTATCACCCTGCATTTAAGCCCTGTAAATAAAAGTGAGTGATCAGATGTTACCTTTCAACTTCTTCGAGCCAGTATTGAGGTAAATCATGTGCAGGAGAGTAATCTACGATCAAATTACACTCTGAGATAATAACAAGGAAAAGGGGGGGGGGGGTGGTGGGGTGTCTGACTGTCTCTGAAGAATTCATTTCAGTACCTATCACCCTGCATACTGCATTAAGGCCCTGTAACTCAACATGAAACCCACCCGAGGTGAACTTGCTATAGTCCCTGTTGCGCCTCTGACCACCTATCCTGCTCTTTCTGCACCCTCTGTTTGAAGTTGACACCTTTTACGATCAGGCTTTTCCAAACATGACCTCATCACACCTCATGAGAATGAGAGCAATGTTGATTGTAGGGACTAGTCAACCTGTATGCTGGTGTTGAAGATATGCCAGTGTTTGAGATATATGCTGGTGTCGAAGCACAGGCCTTCGCACTGCCAAATAGGTGTCCGCTTTATCTGTTCAAATGAAGCCATTTTGGAGCTCCATTGCATCTGGCCTTTGAAAAAGAGAGATATGAAGATAGAATAATCGGCATGATTCAATGTCGTCTGGTGTCTGTAAGGTGTGTGGTATGTCTGTTGGTGTAGCTCCTATCAAGTGCTTGAAGGACATCATGTACTATGAGTACATTTTGTATGAGTATGACAGAGGACCGATGAAAGGACTGTTTGAGTCAAGTAGTTTTAAAGGTAAAGACCAGTATTGGTAACGCCCCAATTTCAAAAAATGAAATGGAAGCTCTCATTACCAATCATGTGAAAGAATATGTTTTGACTAATACATGATGATAAAAAATTTGCCGGGAAACCGCCTACTAATTCATATATTTGGTAAATTTATTTCTCTCATGGTCGTGTGAGAGAGATAGGGTAGTCCCATATACATCTTTCTGTGTATAGTGCTTGTAACTTTACGAAGAATGGGCCAAATTTCTTATCATTTTGATGATTCCAGAACCTTGCAGATGCTAGATGCTAGATGATCAACCTTTTCTGATCGATTCCACAACGTTTCTTTCACAATGCAATCGCATGACCATTACTGGTCTTTACCTTTAAGGAGTTTTAGCCCAGTATGTTGTTGTTTGAATATATCCAAAGTACATAATAATAATAGCAATATTGAACATTTAGGAGCGCTAAAAACAGTAAGTACGATATCGCTTACAAATATATGAAAAAGAGAACAAAAAATGTACAGTCTCACGGGAAGTAGATCAAATAGATCACTTGGGGGAAAGGTAAGTTTTGAGGGATCTTTTGAAGGTGACAAGACAGGTAATTTCCCTTTTGGAAAGAGGAATGCTGTTCCAGGTATAAACAAACTAAATGAAATATATAGGCCTATATAAGAATAATATTACTCTAAGAATATGCTGCATTTTCCAACTGTGAGGATACTGAAACTATTATCTATCTATTACAAACATGGACCTACATTCTAGACTTTAGGAATGAACAATATGATGTACTGTATATCGCAATCTCTCATAGTCAGAAGATATCACAATATTTGGGGTGCGATGGTGATTGAATTATGACTTCTGCAGCTCAATTGACATCCTTTTGGATTCCAATTGCCATTTTCTATTGCAAAAGGTTAGAACAAGGGAGAAGGAAAGAAAAAAAAGGAGGAGAGGGGGGGGGGGGGGTGTGATCTAAAGAGTGAGGAGCCCTCATCCATCATCACATATTCTCAGCTTTTCTGTTGCCTGTTGATGTCAATGTCAGGGGTCATCGGAGAGAGTTAAGTTGGAGCCCCAGTTATTTGATAAGTCCCTGGTTGGGCGGGCGGGTAGGCGGCTTGGGAGGTGTTAGGGCATTTCAGAAACTTACCATACCCCCTACTGATTGAGTAGACTAGAAGGTGCCCGATAGTCTACCTGTCAGACCTCTTCTTCACAAATGCATGTACTTGCTTGTATGACTCATGCTCTGGCTACAGTTGCTGTGCTGTCAGTTCCTATGCTAACCAAAACATAAAAAAATTAAAATAAAATAAAAATCTGAAAAAAGCTTATGATGGAGCTCACCAGCTCTCTTCAAAACTCTCTTACTTTGAAAAGAATGTTTAACTCTGAAAACTAACTACATGATACAAATTATACCTGTTAGGTTTGGACTTCATGGCCCGAATTCACAAAGGAGGTTTGTCGACAGACACGTTTCAAACCAAGGTTTACAAAACTTGGTTTGAAATGATGCACATAAACCTAGGTTTTTCGACAAACCTCCTTCGTGAATTCGGGCCAATGTGTGCAACTCTGCTACCATACAAGCACATACAAATTTAGAACAAAAATGGTATGTTTTCAAAGACTAGAGTCTGCGGAGGATGAGAGAAGAAGATTGGATTGAGATACATGACCCATCATCCCATCATCATGGTCAGGAAAGCTGATCTCATAAAGACTAATAACATGACAGAAAGGCACATTTATTCTCACAGTCGGGACCGCTTAATGTCTTCATTTTTCAAAGAATGCCCCAATTTCCAGAAAAAAATAGAATCGGATAGGTGAAAATTGAACAAGTGCTATTCAGTGTCAACAACACAATGGATTCTTGTCTGTTTGTGGGAGATATCATATTGCACTTTGTAGTAGAGAGTATGATGATTATATTCTATTCTATCTTTGTCAGAAAAATGATCATGAATAAAACCTACAATATACACTTTGTTGGCTCACTGCGAAAAGGACACATGTACTGTGAATGGCTTTATTACCTAGCTGTAATGCCCTTTTAGCAATGTAGCGATATAATTTGCTTACTCCATTTTCACTGTTATCCAGTGATCTAGACTGACGATTCTATGTTCAGACTGTAGACAAAGAAAGACAAAAAATATAATGCCCTCCATTACCCACCATTTAATAAAATAGATTGGGGCACATTTTATACCATTTATTTTTTGGCAATGTTAGATAAACAAAAAAGAACATCTGTTCCTTGCCTTGTTTATTTTTGGGTGCATCAATGTTATTGTTCACATTTTCATATATGATTACATCTGTTCCTTGCCATGTTTATTTTTGTGTGCATGTGTATTTCATCCATGTTATTGTTCACATTTTCATACAGAAAATAATCACATCTGTTCCTGAAACTCATTGTATTGGGTTCACTTTGTTGAAGTTTGTTCGACATGCAGACTGTAATTTTTTTGCAGAGTGTAATCATGTTATCATAATCTTGGACTGATGAATGCATATTATAGATTATTTTTGCACGGTCTAACTCTAAGCCTGCATGAAAGCAACCGCAAAATGAATCAATTCTATTCATTATACATGTGAAATACAATGTAAACTGTAGGTGTAAATTATCATTCTCAATTTCCTCTCATTCGTATTCTTTTGGTGCAGAGGGGTAGAAATCCATTTTTCAGGAGTCATGTATTTATGGACCATTTCTTTTGGGGTTGAATCTATTCTAAATTATAAGAAAATCATCCCTGAAACTGTGTTTGGATTCTACTTTTAAAAGTGAATTGCAGTATTTTGAGTACGTATTCCACTCTAAAGAAGATCCCTAAAAGGATTCCCCAAATGTAGATTTCTACTCCTATACATTTGGAGAGTAAGCAAATTATCTAGCTATTCATGATCCATTGTATTAAAAAAGAAAATCTATTTTGAATGTATTGTATTCATTCACTAAAAAATATAACCCTTCCTCACATTGCATTGTGTTATTGTGATCCCTTTAAAAAAAAAAATTAAAAAATCTATTGTGAAATCCATTCACCTATAAATCGGCTCACCTATGAATCAACCCCTTCCTCCCATTTTAGATTTTACATTATGTTTAATGATCTCAACATGATTTCCTCAACATGCATCTGCATACAATGATAGAGGTGTAATTAAATCACCATACCACTGAGAAGAAAAGATACAAGCAGGCAAGAGATCTCTCTGTTTCTCCATATGGACCTGGTAATAGAGAGGTTTACATGACAGTCCCGTAACTTAATTTTAAGTAAAGGTGTTTAACTTTGAAGTTATCTTGTAGTTATGGACCTTGAGGACGCACCCATGGTTAGGAAACGTTAAGTTTACTCAGAAGTTATTATCCCTGAGTGATATTGAGGATAGCATGGTATCCACGAGCAGCAAGGAGGAGGAGGAGGGGGGGGGGGGGGGTGGGGGGGGGGGGATCGTCACTCTTAGTTATGTGTAGTGTGGATGGACGCAATAAACTTTGAGTTTACGCCAACTTGTAGTTAGAATGACATGCTTTCTGGCTTGCACTTTAAAAATTTGAAAACGTTCTGTTCAGTCCTGTGTAAACCGCTGTCGCTGTGAGCGGATCATTGTTTATAACTCTGAAGTTTCGCAGACTTAAAGTTTAATAATACCACATCCTCATGTGAACTTAGCTTAAATGTTCTCTGTATGGACCTGATAACGTCCCATGGATAGTGGATGTGTACGCTGCACATGTGTTTCCTGTTAGCCCCCTGTGTATTCCCAACCCTCACAGTGGTCCAGGCTTGGCCAGAAGGAAGCCAATTATTAACCCAATGTTATCGTTTCAATGACCTTAAAACTGCCAATAATATCTTAGCATTCAGTCTTTTCCGATAATGTTATGTGACCACAACAACCCCTCCCCCCTCATTTCCACCCCCATTTCACAAAAGTACATCCGTACACCCATGTACATGTTTTTGTAAAAATCAGTTTAAAGCTTATCTGCCGTAGTTTACAGGAGGGATTAAACTGCCCTGCAAGGTCACTGGACAGGTGGTTATCTCATCAACTCAGCTCTCAGTTAACATAAGAAAAAGAGGATCATGGGGGACCGATGGTCACCGATTAGGCATTGTTTGTTATATAGAGGGCGCAAGTACCTACAAGTAGTGCAGTGGGCCTTTAAGATGACTGACCCCAGAACCGTTCTTTTATCATACAGCTTTTACAAGAACATCAAAAAGGTTTAATTAAAAAAAGAAAAGGGGGGAATATAGTAAGGCTGCGACGGGTAGTCGAATGCTCGAGTACCCGCACGGTTGACAACTACTTAGGTACGATTTCTCATACCCGAATATTCGGCCGCAAAAAAAAAAAAAAAAAAAAAAAACAACTGTCCAGGCCCACGCTTACCCGTGCCAGGGAGAGGGGCAGCCGCTGGCATGGTACCGTCGGTAAAGTAAAGTGTACTCGGGTACCTCATTACACTCTTGTGCACAGCCTTAGAATATAGGAGGCTATTTCTGTAGTTCAATGGATATTGGCTCGAGAAATTAAAGATGAAGTTGAGTTCTGGTCATGCGATTGCATTGTGAAAGAAACGGTGTGGAACCGACCAGAAAAGGTTGATCATCTAGCATATAAGAATTTGTGTGTATTGCAAGGTTCTGGAATCATCAAAATGATAAGAAATTTGGCCAAGTCTTGGTAAAGTTACAAACACTTGCACAGAAAGATGTATATGGGACTATACGAACACGTGGCGTAAAAAGCCGGCCCCCCAATTTTTACGATGTTACATGCATATTTAGAATATGAAGGCATTTGAAGAGCCATGCTTTTCAGGGAACATGTCTTAAACCCCCTGTCCACACACAACATTTTCCGTGACTAATCATGATTAGCTATACCGTTTCGCGATAGTGATACCGTTTCGCGATAGTTTTACGACCAAAATTGTAGGTGTGGACGCTCACTAACGATACGTCGTATAACGAAACTAGTCTAACGAAACGCAGGTTTGGGCATCGTTTCGAACTGAAACTCAATAAAGAATCACGCCTAATCATGGAAATGTTGTGTGTGGACAGGGGGACCCCCTGGGGGAGTGTAACTAGTGTAACTAACTGGGCGGGGCTTAACGTGACCTCGAGCGAAATGAGACCAGACCTCTTATCACTATCGCGAAACTCTATAAAGAATCACGGAAAATGTTGTGTGTGGACAGGGGGCATTTTATACGATGATTCTTTAGTGACGACGTTTCTTGTGTGTGGACATCCTGGAATTTATACGATGATTCTTTATACGACGTATCGTTATAGAGTTTCGCGATAAATTGTTTTGTGTGTGGACACGCTGATAGTCACTGAGTAGTCTGCTTTCATGGGGAATTCGACACCGTTCGGGTGTTTACCCAATAACAGGTGTTGCCAATCACCAGGGTTAGCCTTGAGTTTTATGACCATTAGACCTTATGTAATGCTTTGCTTTTCCTTCGCCCGAGAAATCTCCGAGCATGCTCCGAGAGACTAGGGGGTGATTCTTGACGGGCCAACGGGTTTGCTGTGTGCAGATTTGTACTCCCATTAATGGTATTTCCACCAAGTCTGGTGTCAGCGAATTACGACCTTCTGCACATGGAAACTGACTACCCACTCCCTTTAACTGATGTTCTTCCACACTTGCATAATAAGAATGAGTAATGCTCACAAATTATTTTTCACCTCTTCCCAGAACTCAACCTTCTCTTTAAGTGCAACTATCAATAATCTGACATTTATGCCATATTTATTTATGCTAATGACTTATAGCCTAAACCTTCATAATCACATCACCAAAGTTTGTCATACTGATTGAACAGTTGTCATTGACTGATTATGCACTTTGTTGGTAATGGTGATGAATTCTACTTGCAAACTTTTCCATGGAGAAAGTCATTGTATAAAGTAATAAACAAGAGATAATCAACGGAAGAAGTGAACTGAAAAATTATAGCACTAAAGCTAACCTTGAGTCTCACTTCGTGAAAACAAGGACGATATGATGCTTTTAATGGGAAACTAAGGTCATAGCAATTAGCTAAATTGATACCATTGAACTGTATGAATAGCGGGTCTCATATGACTGATAATGATATGAAATTTAGGATAGTTGTATACAATGTTGAAAAGTATTGGATCCAAATAAACTTGCGATTACCAATTATTTTACTAGTTTCTACATACATGTTAATCAATTTTAATAGTAGCTACTGATATTGGGGTGATGTACAATGTATGTGACTGGTTCTTTATTGTCAGAGCTCATTTCTGTTGATTAATTAATTTTTTCAAATTCGTGAGAGATTGTATGCACGTACAGTAACTAAACTTTAGTTCATGGTTATATACTGAACACCAGAGTCCTTCATCAGTTTGGGGTTTCCAATGGGCCAAACACGTTGGATCAAGTTCATAAGTTCATGGACAATTGCAGAGTAATTAAAGTGAATGATAGGTATTTGCTTTTGGAATAGAGTTCCTCAATATTGATCATTTTGAATAATGGCTTCATTCCCGTCACCCTTTCCCTCACTATATTCTATTCACGAACTGTAAACAATTTTATGGTTGAGTTAAGCAGAGCCAGGTTTTGGCTTGAACTTGTTATGTTCTTTTCATACTTTTCATTCTAGTATAAAAATGGAAAGAGTTGGATAACCCCACTCAAATTTGGAAGCTTTGGATCTATCAGACTTGGAGTTTTGCACCCAAGCAAATATTATTTGTAGTCTGTTTGGAGCCAAAAGGGCATTAACTCATATACACTGTGACACAGAGTTAATGTTGTTCTTGCTCTGAAAAAACAATATGTCTTCTCAGCAAAACATGATATCCATGACTGAGCACAAGAAGATATCAAAGTTTTTCTTTTTAAAATGTCCATGATAGAGATAAAATGTTTGATTTGCAAATTTGAGAATCTAAGTAATCTTGATATGACTAGCGGCGATCAAATATGGGATTGAAGATAAGACAACACTATAGATGATATACACAGATATTCATTTGTCCAGGAGCAGAATGACACCCTTTGTAATCGATTGTTGAGTCTGTTGAGGTATGGTTTTCAGAGTAAAGGAGTTGACTGGTTATGACTTCATTCTTTATAATGAGAACAATTTGTAAGTGTTCTTTGTGGTTTTCCTGTGGCCAGACCATAAAGCTGGACAGGACCAAGCCCAGCCAACCACAAACCATGTACCTTCTATAAATAAGGAACAAACTCTCCTCTTAGCCCAGTGACCCCACTATCAGGTGAAAGGTCAAGAGGTCAATGGCTGTCTGGCACATGTGAAGAGGGTCTTTGTTTATTGAAGACATCTTGGGGGAGGAGATCCTCCTGGCATCTTCATTGTGAATGACAGGGAAGGTGTGATGTGATATAAAGACCTTCCTTTACAGATGACTGACCTGTCTGTGACTGATAGTACTGTTAGTTTTTGGTGGAGGGATAGGATATCATAACAGTGTGTAGTATGATAGTGCTATTTAGACTTTAGAGCCAGAAGGGTGCTATCTTAGCAGAAGATAAGAGCCATTGAGAACCATAAGGGTGTTAACTCTGTGATTATTATAATTGATATGAGTTGATACCCTCAGGCTCTCAGCAAACCACATGATATACATGTTCATGCTTACCGGAGTTCAATTCTTTGAGAGCTGTTGAGAACCACAAGGAAGTTATTGTGTACAGCATTAAGGATGTAATAAATTCTCATTTGGGGCAGGGACTTGTTAGTTGAGATAAAGCAACCCAATAAGGAAAGAAACAGGACCAGGTACGAGGAACAAATAATATTGCCAAGCCTGCACAATAAGAAAAGATATATGACCAGGTACAAGGAACAAATAATATTGCCAAGCCTGCACAATATGAAAAGATATATAACCAGGAATCAGGAACCAATAATATTTCCAAGCCTGCGTGTAGTACAAAGTGTTTTCCTTATTTTTTAATCTTCTCAGATTGCAGTCTGTCAATGCCAAATACTCATGTAGGGACATTGTTTTCCACACTTCTTCTACAGTACTAAAGTTTCAGATTACTAGTTGTTTTGGCAAACCACTTACTTTGCAGTTCTTCTCAAACATTATGTAACGCTCGGTAATGTTGGCCTTCTACTCCTACATTTTACTTTGCCTGATATGGAACATGAAATACTGTCAACAATGAAATGAATACTACCAGTACATATCATTATCCAGCTTAATCAGAAGAACACACAACATTTACCCTCTATTTACACTTATAATAGCAGCTTATGTAAGATAGAGACTCACGTGATGATACCTGCAAATTTCAAGCAACAGATTAATACCAGATCCTTTTCTTTGAAGGAGGAAGGAAGCGCAAATGCCCTGGGTGACAAGATGTGAAAAACCATGATTTCCCCCCCCAAAACAGGGTTTGCTCCGAGGCTCTCCTCCGGATAATCAAATGATAGAAAGACCCACTTGCTCGGCGTGATACCAATTAGAGAAACCAGCATGTGGGATTGAAAAACAAAGACCTAAAAAAGAGAGCACGATTTGATGTTTCCTGTTGGAAATGATGATTTAAATCAATTCGATTGTACCCACAGATCTGTTGTGAAAACATTAATCCTATGAAGGCCTTCTTTTTGTTTGGTGTTTGTCTTGCTGACCTTAAAGCCAAGGTCAATCTACCTTGATTGGAAGGTCAATGAACTTAACATCAATTCTGTGAAAGGTGACGTGGACATTATTGGTGGAGATTGGGATCATGCCTGATCAAATATTGACAAAGTCGGGACTTTATGCATTATTTGTAATTAGGCCGACAAATGAAGTGAAGCAGTGATGTGATGGATCCAGAAAGTGGAACCTTATTATCTGCTGAGAGTCAGAAGGGAATTAACATACATTATTCATTTAATTATTAAATATATTTGTGGCATTCCACCCAGTAAATAAGATCGATTGATCGATCTGTATCAATAAGGTCGATTGATCGACCTGTATTGAAAAAAAACACAAGTCAGAAAAAATCTTGGAACCAGCAGGATTTGAACCTGCCATCTACTGCTTGCCGGGCAGGTTCAAATCCCGCTGGTTCCAAGATTTTTTCTGACTTGTGTTTTTTTTTTTTTTTTTCAATACAGGTCGATCAATCGACCTTATTGATACAGATCGATCAATCGATCTTATTTACTGGGTGGAATGCCACAAATATATTTAATAATTGAAATTTCTCCCAGGAAGCATTACATTTATAAAAAAAAAAAAAAAGTATTCATTTAGTGTTAACAAAATACCCTTTTGGCTCTGAACAGACATAGATATTCAGGTACAGTACGTGAATAATTCACTGATTGTAACAACTGAAAGAAAGGGTATGGTATAAAACAAACCTGGCTACAAAAACACGAGAAAAAACTACATGTGGAGCAGAAGCGACTTTGTTGTGTCTGAAACATCTGAAAGATACCCCTGGAAGATATATCAATGTAATGATTATATTGATGTATCTTCCAGGGGTATATTTTATATTTTGTCTTCCCTTCTCTGAATTCCTTCATTCGGCCTTTTGGATAGGATATCCAATCTAAGTATCTAACAGCATTGTTATTCTGGAAGGAATAATCACTGTGTAAGCCTGTATTATTATTTTGATTGAGGTGGAAGGGATGTTCCATAGAATCTGAATTGATGAGAAGAGGCACTTGTGTGTTTTTGTTATTATTCGCACAGGCTTTATTTACCTACGGCCAAAAGAAGGTCTGTGTATATATTGTGTGATTGAATGATAACCTCGCACTGGGCTTCAAGAAACTTATCAAAAGCCCAAGTCCTTCATGATTTTCTATGTAGTCTGTCTATGTCCCTCAACACATTGAATTCGGTCACATGATGCAGATGAACATTCTGTTGACATATGGTCAGCATTAAGAATAATAGATAACCAGTACAAACTACATGTTGGAGTTGGAGACCTAGGTATGACTAATGTAACCCCTATAGACGGAAGGGAGGAAGGCTATCCGCGCCAGCGACTTCATGATTAAATTGATACGACCTGGCCTTTTCAAAATGAGATATCGGCATTCATGTTACATGTTAGTACCCTGGGGAGTAATAACACACTCTTATTCCATCAAGAGATAGCAGGCAATATATTTAGGGGAAGGGAGAAGGAGGAATAGCAAGCAGAAGAGAAGGAAATATTAGAAGAAAATGTGAAGGCTAATTAGTATTCTTGTCAAATAAATTACACAAATTTCTCATTCAAATGAATTATTTAGATAATCAACACTTGGTTGTTTAATTTCTATCCTATAATTTGCCCATTTACTGATTATACAATAATCTACATCATCGAGCATTAGCTGTAGATTTGACGATATGTTCTAACTCATAGGAATAAAAATGCATTCCTTGGCACATGTCACAAATGACCCAAATTCCCCGATACGCCTTGCTTCCCTTCCACATGAAGCTAATCTATTTTGCTTCATTAGTGGAAGCACATGCATTATGCCAGGCCAACTTTCTATACACGATCCCAAAACCAATCTTGGCATCGCCCTATTTATGCCAAGAAAAGCGTTGACATGCACCTCTAGCGACTGAGGAAGATGGCCATCCAAACAGACAGTTTATTAGATTTGCGCCCAGGCTGTCGCTCGTAATCAGATTTCAGGAGCTAATTCCTATCGGGTTTAAAAGGGCTCACATGTTGTACCCCATGTTCACACAATCCGCAGCGTAATACTCAAGTTTGCACATGCTGTAGATTTTGGTCGGATGATACCAAGAAAAATGTCATCATTCTAGATTTTCATCTTTTATTTTGGATATGAAACTAAGTAATCTTGATTGCAAATTTTGTATTGGCTGCCAGGGAAAATTTGCAGTGGAAGGGATTGAAATGATGGAATGATTGAATATTGTTGAGCAGCTACATGCACATTGGACTTAGGGGAGGGAGGGGGGGGGGGGGGTATGGATATATACATGAAAGTTATTGAAGGATGATTTTACGTGGGCGTCACTAGGTCCCCCCCCCCCCCCTGAAAGGAACATCCATACATTTGAATATAGGTTAGTGAACTGGTGTATTGAAGGTTGGTCGCCTTTAGTAGTACACTGTGGTTGACCTCCTTTCTTGAAAAGATGTTTCTTCTATTTTAGAGCATTAATTAAGAAGTGACATCCACGATGTCATATCCCAATGTGCCTACATGGTTAATGTTGTCTACACAAGTTCTGATTCTTCCAATTCGATAGTTGCACAATGACTTGTTGATTAATATGGAGGTCAACATGTCAACATGTCATCAAACCAATGAAAGAAACAAGGTGATTCCTCCTTTTTATTTCAGCATTTAAAACGTCAAGAATCCCAACAATGCGTAATCGAGCTACAAAAGGATTACCTTTTACACAAAGAAGATTTTGCAAAGTTGAGGAATAAAATAAAAGGTCTTTGTATTCACACTTGAGCAGTGACGCAAAGAGGTGAATCTTTCTTTCTTTCAAGGGGAAGCCTTCCATCTTTGTCTTTGTATTTCTATCAGATTTACGATCTTGTCAATTCACTACTCACAAAGATCCGCATGGCGTGGGATGTTTAAAGGGAAATCATTGCCTGCCGCTTCCTAAGGCATTTCCCCCTTTACCTCTGCTTTCAAACTTCATATCACAAAACAAATGAGAACTATTCCAAGTTTATTGTTAAAGAATTTTTTAATACTGAAACTTTTGACCCAGTTTTTCTCTTCAATTTTCTGTTTGTGAATTGGAAAGCCAGTTTGTTACTTGTGTGGGGGAGATATATGCTACAAAACATATAGCTTAGACACATACGCCTGAATTCTTGTACAGTAGGAGGTTGAATTTAACCCGTCTAAAACATGGTTTAAACCTCCACTGTGGACTGAAATATGCACAAATAAAAATACATAAGCACATTAATCGCCTACAGTACGCATTGACCCTGAAGATATGTACGTACTATATGCTCATGGAGGTTTTGATGGGTTACCGGTAATTCAACCTTTTCTGTGGTATATGGGCCGTAGATTTTATTGAAATATATTGAACCGTACTTATATTATTGATTGAAAGGCTTATAATGATGATCTTCTGCTTGTGCAGGCCTTGTCCATGTTGGACTGCCAGTTAAAGGGTGATTAAAATCCATAAATGAATATGGTGCCAATAGAGGAATAATGTGTAGAGGGAGAAGAATTGTATGTTAAAATGTCAAATTCTATTTAAAAAGACAATAAATAATTGGGCAAACCTCTGGATTGATTTGATTTTTATTCATTTATTCATATTTTTCGGGTCTCATTTCCGTTTGCATTGTATAGCAACTGCATAAGGATCACTCAACACTTTTAAATTAGAGTAGCATCAGTGCATGAAGAATAACGATCCCGGGCCCTACCCATGTTATTGCATTACATACTACATTAACTCCGGCTCTTTGATGTGACTACCAGTACGTGATATATGCAAGGGCAATGTGTTATGAGACTAGAAAAATACAATGGACCCACACTGTACTGACTAGTTCTAAGAAGGATGGAATATAATGAGTATTTTCTAAAAGTGTGAGATAAATTAGCGTTCTAAATAATGAGATGGGATGGCCGGGTGACAGGCAATTCCATGAAATCAAACAAAAATCAGATGACCCTCTCCCCCCCCCCTCCCCCTACTAAATTTGTTCTGTGTTTATAAACTGGATCTAGGATTTTAAGTGTAACGAGTTGGAACTGGATTAATGCCAGTCTTCAGTTTCGTGGAAGAAGAAGAAAGATCGTCCATGGATTTCGTTACTAACCGCGAAAATAAGATTTAATTGTATTTTGTTTGTATAGTTTGCTGCTGTCAAATGTGATGAATGTTAATGAAACATGAATGACTCATTACTTGTATAGTATGGAATTGTATTGCAGTGTGGGCTCAGGCGTAAAGAGTCGGCGTGTGTATTTAGTCTGCCTTTGCAGTGAATGTAAACAAAATGAAAAGTGCAACCAGCATTGATGCCTAGGCTATACCTACATTCAAGTAGAGTGCATGCATTAAGTCATGCAGGACTAAATAGGGTTAGAGTGTTCCATGTCACTGTGACATAATACATTCACAGGCCAGACTACTTGGGAAGAATCTGTATGCATAATGTATTCCCTTGATGAGAGTGAACTTTGGATTGAAAAACATATTTGGCTTATTGTACATTTCATTATTTTATTGTACATAGTATTAGTCACTAATTGTATGTATTTAATATCCAGGATGCATTGTTTAATTCAACCTAAATGAGAGCATTAGCGCAGGTAAAGTGTTCTTTTAGAGTCAGAAAGACATTAAACACTCCAATAAAAAGTATGTGCGTTATTACCCTTCTGACTCCCAGCAGCAGATATATAATCATAGTTCTGTGTAACGATTCACAGCAAGATAATTTCATCTGGGTAGATATTTAACTACTATTATCATCATCAATGCATTTCTGTACTTTAACCGACACCCTATGATAGCACACTAAATTATAGATTTATTCGCCGCAGCATTACCCATGCTTCGCAAGTCTCCGTCCGTTACTCGCAGACTAAGAAGGTCACTTCTTTTATCAATGGATGAGTAAGGTACCTTATCTATATTGCATGATAATACGATTGGCGGTAAGCACAGAATCAATTTCCGTTTGCAGCATAGCTAATGCACAAAGTCGTATCCGCCTGACGACTTCTGTGCGACCGAGATTATCAACGAAAATTAAGCTCGGTACTCATTTTGGCTGGTTGAAAATTTGTCATGAGAGAAGCATGCCGAGCGCAGTCTGAATCAACATTGGTGTCTGAACGTTATTAAGGAGTTCTAGAAGATGAGCTCGGTGTAGAAATTACTGGTGAGTAGTGACCATGAAAGATGAATTGATAACTTTACCCTGCTATCATTCATTCATTGGTTCATTTAAAATAGTACTGGAAATGAAAAGCATTTTTGCTTATTCCACTTGGGCCATGGCGAACTAATTAATGCTTGTAAAGTCATTGCTTGTTACTACTATTTTTTTATATTGGGAAGTACCGTTTTGTAAGGGCATTAGCAGGGGGATTTAAACCAAAAAAAATAAAATCCATATTCATATTGGATTAGAGAGTGCATTGGTGAGAATTAGGGAGGGGTGGTACATTTAATTGGAGAGAATGGACTGGGAAGTTTGTGGCTCAAGCTATTATTTTGTTTTTATTTCCTTGATTCTCATATTGATGGTGTTTTGGGGAGCCAGAGGGGAATTAACTTGTACCATTTACATTCTTCTGGTTCCAAACAGATGAATTGATGATTCATCTTAATTAGAGGCAGTACATGTTTATGGATTACATGTACATGTAGCTTGCCTATTTTCATCCTCAGACTTGTGCATTATAAATGAACAGTGTCATGTTTCATCAATGATTCAAGCAGAAAAATGAATTACCATCTAAATCAAACATCTTTTATAATGATTAAAAGATATTTATAGGCCTATAACTTTCGCTGTCTCGAATTTACATTATTATATGTATTGCTCAATTCAAAGTAATACAGACTATATTTTCACACTGAAAACGAGTTGCCTCAATTTCATATCTTTTGTTTTCTCCTAACAGAAAGAGAATGGGTTGGAGGGTGGGTGATGGATGGGGGATGCTGAATTCTGAAATGATATAGCGAGAAAATAACTTTGAGAATATATGATTCACTCAAAGTGTAATTAGTGGAATGGGAATGCATGTGACTCACTCTTTAACAGCAATTCTAGGTACATGTAGGCACATATATAGGACAGGCAATGAATTCATCACGAACTTGGGTTCTGCTAGCATCATGAAAGTGCATAATCTATCAGGATTCATTACAATTACTGCACGTAATGCTGAATATATGTAGTATGTAATGTATCTGTTGAATTTCAGCTTTTGTTTTTCTGTAATGTATTAATTAATTAATATATATATCAGGTTTGGCTATTAAACTCTCTTGTTTTAGTTGAAGGTCATACAATGTATTGTATATTGGCTCAATGACAGATAAACCAAAGAGGAAATGTTAATAAGTGCAATTTTATGTTCGTGAGAAATAATTCATAAAATGCTCAAGTGATTTGCACTTTTTGACTAACGAGCTATAAAGAAAAAGGTTCATGGAACTGTCAGTGAGTGCGATGAAAGTTTTCATTACAACAAATCATGATTTTATGTAACATGTCATTTTTAGCATGGTTTATAATACTTCACACATCAGGAATAGCCTGACAAAGTTGGCCGAAATAAATGTGAAATCCATCCCCCAGTAGCTTGGTGTATGTTTTAAGAATTGGGCAATTTGTAATAATGTATATAAATGTACAAGTATCCCAGCATGCACAATGCCTCAGAACGATTCAATTCAATTCGATTCAATTTATTTTGCCAAGCAATAAAAAACATACAGGGTAAAACAAAAGCAGTATACAAAATTTCACACAATTACAATTACTAACAGATAAACACAGAAGTACACAGAATCAATTTACAAACATGAATAATACAAAGGAAATTGCTAAGGCTGGTAGCAGCCAGAACAATGTGTACTTCAGGTATTGCATTCAAATGCAGAATATAGTGAAAGTGTTATAATTGAATTAACCCATTCATCTCTCTGTATGCTTTACCATCCATTTCAAAGTATGTACGATAGGGAGATTCCCAATTACCCTAAGTCAATTACGTGCTACTGGACTCCGTCCAACAGTCATACACAGTCCTGCTATCTTCATTAGATAGTAAGATACTCTGTGCAATATTGCCCAAGGCCCCTCAGTGTGTATGGAGAGAAAAAATATTGCATCATGCCATGATGATGATGCAGGGCACTGTGTGTGTGTGTGTTTGTTTTCATTTCAAGAGATTGCATCTTCGTGTGTAACCTTGAAGTCTCTTAAGATTGAACTGGAAAGCAATTTCATTCTGAGGCAGAAGGTCGTAAGCTCCTGTTGTGTTTGTAATTGCGGCCTGGGGTCAAAGGTCAAAACTAGCATTCCCCTAATACTGTAGTGATACATTGAAAGATTGGAACAGGGACTGGAATATGAGTGTTTAGATATTCTCTATATTTCCCTGTTGTGATGTACCGGTAGTAGTCTGCTATGAAGAATCATTTCATGTACATGTATGTACACGTACATACGTAATACGATTTCAGAAAGTAACTACCGGTAGAATGTCATCAAAATAGAAATACAGAATGAGACTGAGTGTACATGTAGCTGCTTTGCCAATCTTGTCTTATCGAACTTTACATATTATTTCTTGAATGTTAACATACAAGTAGATATATGTAGCTGAGAGTATGTGATTCTAAGATGTTTCTATTTTTATATACAACTGATTTTACAGAAGCAAAGCAAGCTATACGTTGTCATTGTCTTGTCTCCCGAGTAAAAGCATTGATGAGTTTTCAGTTTGCATGGCTAGTGATCAAGGAAGCTTGTGAACTTGGAATGTTTGTAAACATCATCTGTTAAACCCTTTTCCTTTCTCTCTTTCTCATTCACTCCACAGTACTATTGCCAAAATTACGTCACGTTTCTGCAAGAGATAAACGCGACGACAAGCATTCTATGTGGGACGAACTACCTTACTCCCAGATGCGTTATGTTTCAAACAGCGGTAAGTAGTAACTCACCCCTACCTGTCATTCAGACCAGTGAAAATAATTGTATAGCTGTAAATTTATTAATTTCCTCCTGTCTGAAGAAAACGTCATAAAACAAAATGCTGTGAAGCTGAAAAAAAATGAGAATACAATGTAGTTTGAGCATATTTTCAATAAAAATTTGACAAAGAATCAAAGTCCCCTGCTATTATCATTGTTGTATCACATGAAATGCGTATAATTGGGCAGGGCTTATTGTTAGTGTATGCTGATGTTAGTACTCGCCATGAATGCTCATAGCATATATAAGCTGAAACAACATGTACATGTATATTAGAAGCTGTCCTCTCCCAAACGAGAGTCTTCATACGTTTCTTAAATATGATATTTTCCAAGGGTTTATGCCATTTGTACTGTTCTATGATTTTTTTACAAATATTTCTTTGTATCAGTTTTGTATAAACGTAGTGTGAATGCCCCTCAGACCTGCGATAGAATGCATGTCACATAAATGAGGTTCATATAAATTCCCTGTTGGGAATCTCTCATTGCCAAGACTTTGGAGAGGACTTCAAGATGTTGGTCCTCTGATTGCTTATTTACAAGCATAAATATGCTTTCTTTACAAGTTTTATATAAATTTCCTCTGGTGTGAATGACCCATTAGTGCTGTGACAAAAGCTCTGTCACAAACATCAGGCAATGGGAATGCCAGCCAAGATCAGTATGCAGTGTGAATGGTGTGATTGTGATGAGCATTGACACGTACGGCTGCTGAACGAATCTGAAAAACAGTTTTTGGTTCAAGCCCATTTGCCTTGACATAAAAGAGCAATTTCGGAGCTTCCGTTTGCAACTCATTTGTAGGCGTACCGTTTATCAATCATCACCCAACAAGGTGCCCCAGTTCGTGAGAGTTCTAGAGCAATAGTGATACCATGATGTCAAGAAACGTGATGTATTTGAATCGTTTCTTTAGGTTTAATTCCTTTAACTATTCATTGAAGTGACCCATTCCAGGAAAACTGATAATTAAGATTGTCTGAACCTCAAGTTACATCTCAGTGGTCTGCAGATGTCAAATCTGTTTTACAATAATTTAGTTGTACAAGCAGATTTTATGTCATCCTAATTCATCTTTAATTCAAATTTCAAATGTCTCAATTCCTACTAATTCAAGGTAAATTTTATGAACTTTATTTGTAGATGGCACAATTTAACCTTCTTTGAAAGCACATGTATCATTGATTCAATTTCCTAGTACAATCCAAGAGCATTATATAGCATATTTAAAAGTAATAAATGTTGTCTGTTCGTAAATCCAGATGATATGTAAGTAACTGCTAGACTGTATATATTTGGCCCTCTTAAATATAGGTTTGACAATCATGTATGCTCTGGCAACATTTGCTGTGGAAATTATTTTGTCGAAGTTAGATTCTGTTCGGTCTAAAGTTGGGTCCAGGGCTTAAGTTATGAATCTACTTGGCATTTCAAAATTTCCAACAAAATCACTTGGAAACAGTTGCTATTATGTATACATGAGAGATGGGAGACTGCAAACTTGCGATTGATTAGAAGACTTATGATTGATTTAGATCAATCGCTACTCTTTATAAGAAAGGACCAAGAGCATGTTTTGGACAATCATATATTATTTTTGTATGCGGATGTACAAATGATGCATGGTCATGACTTCATTATACGATCTGTAGATACACACAGCTTCGACGAGGGTGGATAGATCGTATAATGAACGAATGAAAACATGCATCATTTGTTTTGTACAACGAAACTCGTAGATACTTTTTTTATTTAAAAAGAATTCATTCAAGATCGTTTTGTGACAGTAATGGCGTGCCTGAACCTCACACGCGTCTGTGGTTCATGCATATAGGATCTGTGCATGCCTCATACGCGAGCTGCGCACTAAAACATTGTTGGATAGTCCTGGAAACTATTGCTCGCTTTTTCATGAAAGACGTGGGATAGTCTCAGTAAATGAATTGCGCATGACCAATCTTTGATTAGGATCTAGGAGTGAGTTGAATAATATAAACTAAGCTAAGCGACACGGCCCTGATTGAAACTAGTCTGCGAACTGTTTTGGGCTTTAACCGTGTATAAATAAAAAAATAAACTCATTCCATGTAATATCATGAATTTAATAAGGGTCCTTGATTGGAATTATTTCTTGCTACTCACAGTCACAGACACATAGCCGTACCTTAACAGGAGACAGTGACTGGGAGGCCGTGGGAATCTCGGCTTCAGGCCCAGGCCAGAACGCTATGACGTACATCAAAGTTGAAGGTAAGTCGGTTTTCTCTGTAAACGTAACCCACCACTCATTACTGTAAAAGTAGTGAAAAAAATACACAGGGGGTCAAAAGAGCCCCCGAAAGTCACAAAAGAGCCCCAAAAGTTTGCATAGAGTTCAATGCAAAACAAATTATTTGCATGCAAGCAAGCTTGAAAATTAGCCCCAGAAATTGTTTAAGCATTTTTTCCCTGTGTAAAACTGAAAATGTTGATAGTCTTAGTACATTTGAAGTTTTTGCAAATTTAGCGAGCGGCTAAGATTTGCAAAAGTTTCATGCCTTAAAAGGCTTGGATCTCTTTTCTGAATTGCTTTAGTTTCTTGCTGTGAAAATCGCTGTTTTTTTAACTGTAATTTTGTGAGTGGTTAGATTAGTGAAAGACTCGTGCCGCAAAATGATTGAATTGCAACTGGCACAGCACTGGAGTTTTGCGATTCACTTAAAGTGTCTGATTGTATTAATCGCTGTCATTTACGATTTGTGAAAATTTCAAGTTGGTTTTTTACAGTTTATGAAGAAATAGAAAATGCATGTGATTTGAAAATCCCAATGGAGGTTGTAACCATGTCTGAATACAAGGAATAGAAAGTTTATAGTGCCTTGCAAGCCCTCTAGTTGTAGAAAAGACCAGGGGGGTGTTTCACAAAGATCCTAAGTTGAACTTATCTCTAAGTTGGACTTTAAAGTTATGGAAAGCCATTAGCATCTTTGAAAATATTTTGTAAAAGTTATTTTAAAAGGCATAAAATGTTGATTCAAACCATTCATATTTTCTATTATCATGGGATATTTCATGTTCTTGATGTGGAATTTATCGAAAGTCTAAAATACTTCAATTTTTGCTTTTGAATATATTTTATTTTAAGGCTACAAATGGCTCTCCATAATTTTTAAGTTCAACTTAAAATCTTTGTGAAACACCCCCAAGATGTCATGGTGATCCGGAGTCAGTTTGGCTACCTTCTCCTACTCCTACGAGAAAATGAAAAGAAGAAAAGAAATATCCTGTCACTTCACCTTTACTCTTACTAGCCACAACACAGTTCAAGTTTCTTAACAAATTGGTTATTTATAAATGGTTATCACTTTGTTGTAAAGGAAATTTGATGTTCATTTGAAAAAAGAGTTTAATCGTTACCACTGTTTGATTATCCCTAAAATCATATATCTATCTACCGGTACATATATAATTTACCAGCAGTGGCAGGTAAACATATAACCCCCCCTCCCCCCTCAGACTATAATAATGTTGATACAGAGCCGTTCATAACATCGTTTCCTCCTTTATTGCTTTCTACAGGTGAAAATATGATCACCTTTTTTTCTGGAGCGCCTACACAGATTCGATATAACTATGCCTTCAGCCGCACGGTGATAGACCCCGATAGTCCCGATAGCGATAGCGTGGTAGTGAAGACAGACACGAGTGTATCAACTTGGATTGAATCGTCCACATCATTGGGTAAGTTTATTATCGCTAGGAGACAAAAAAACGATGATCCAGCATTTAGCTCGAGGTCTGCCTTATAGAAGAAATTTATTTTTAAAAAGTCCTTGTCATGTCATTAAAAATGATTGTATGCATCATGAAAGTGATGTGCGATTTAATGCCATGACATTTAAGCTGACATTAGATAATGTGTGTATGATTTGGGCTGACCTCTCCAAACCTTTTTTTAATATTTTTTTTAATATATTTTTTTTACACAATGCTTCTTCCCACAATTCCTTTCTTCATTTGTGTATGTCGCTTTTATTGTATGACTTGTTTTGCGATGTCTATTTATATGAACTTTATATGAATTTCTGTTCCTCCAAACATGCTCGTTCATGTAATGACTGATTTGATGTTTTTTGACACGATAGCTTTTTCCTTCTCTGTACGCCTCTTTCGTTGTACGATGATTCTACAATGTTTCTTCATACCAATTTTAAAATATATTTTCTGTAGTCTGATCATCCTATTAGAAACTGGTAAAATCGTTTTGACTTCTTACTTGGAATTTCATATGACGGCTAGGAATTCCACTCAGGTCATTTTCATCATCTCATGTGTTGCAAACTTTCCTGCTGGGTGAGAGTGATTAGGTATGTCGTCATCAGCTCGAGATTGCCAAATAGCCCGCTATTTCTGATTTGGGAAATAAGCCCAAAGTTACAAATCATGTTTTTATGTCAAGTCTTCGGGCTGGTGAAGACGCACCAGACAAATAGGGGGATATTTTGCAGACTAGCCCAAGATATCTCGGGATGTTTATCTTGACCAAATATCCAGCTAATTGCAACTTCGGGCTGATGAAGACGCAAATTAACTAGATAATTTGCGATCGGGATAGTTCCAATAGCGGGATATTTGGCAATCTCGAGCTGATGAAGACAGGCCTAGTGATTCAAACTTTCCTGGTCTCAAGGTCTAGATACCAAGAGACAATGCTGTAGATTGGGTGGTTCAGATGTAGCGATATGCTTTTTTGAGAGGAGGATGTGAATTGCATTCTGTACAGGAAGCAATACCTCCGGCTGTAAAAGCAAATCCTGTTTGATTATGATGCCCTCATTAACCTTTTATTTTATGGACTACTTGATAAAATTCTGGCGCGGAAAAAAGAGCAGTGTTTTATTTGGAAGTACTTATAAGGAGAGTTCAGCAGATGTTCATGGTAGAGAAATATCTATTTGTTTGTGATGTGTAGTTTTTAAGGATTTTTCCCTCAATTTTGAGATTGTTACACCGTATCACAGATTGAAGATAGTTACAATGTATTTTTGGAGGTTTAATGAGAGTTTTTTGTAGCTTTATACATGTAGTTTAAACAACAAATTTTATGGAAAATATTTACATGAGAAAGAGAAAGAGACTGTAAGAGTCCATTATTAAATATCTAGAGTGAATGTGAGAGAATGGTATTGTATGAAGAGGAGAGAGATGGAAGGAAGGAGAGAGAGAAAGAGAAAGAGAGAAACATTTTGTTTGGAGGGGTTGCAAGATGAAAGTTTTTAGAGAATAATGAGAGGAGTGCAAGACAAAGGGAGATACAGATACTTAGGAGAAACAATAAGGCATCGCAAAGTGTCATTCCAATTCAGAACGCTTTACAAGGGGCTGGACAAAAAAAATCCATTGCTACTGCAGGTTCCCTCGCCATAATATGAGATTAATAACTTCCTGATTGAATTATAAGATGAAATCTGATGTCTGAGGCAGGTTAATTACCTGGCACTGTGAACACTTCCCTCCCACCCAATCCCTTTCCCACCCAATCCCTCTGTGATAAGTGACAGTTTCCCCTTCAAATAATTGAATTAGGTTAAATACTTTGATTTCATTATTATTTTCTTTCTGAAAAAAGGAGAAGTGATGGCTCAGTGGTAGAGCAACTTAAAAGAAACTTAAAATGCCATAAAGTACTTCAGAATGCCTACACTTAATAATCTTCGGGTGTGGTTTCCTTTTTGCCATAATGATAAAGTACTTTTAAGTACATTCAAGAATGATTTATGTAAAGAGGAATGTTTAGAGAAAGCATCTTAAAAGATTATACTAGCCTGAAGGTCTCTTCAAAGCGCTGTCATTTGCCAACAATTTGTTTTACTGTAGTGATTAGTGAAGATAATGTGGTATAATGTTTCCTGGATGTAGTAGGATTAGTGCGATTAAATAGGTTTACATGACAGTCCCTTAAAGGGATCCGGTAACTTTGTCTCAGATTCTGAAATAAAATTCTGGATTTAGCTCATGATGCAATGATAAATATAAACCTTTAGGTTAGTCAGGATCCCCATGACTTTTACAAGCCGATCGCCTGTCTGATTATCAAGATATTTATGATTGGAATTATACATTTTGAAAACCGTTCGCCTGACGGTTTTCATAACACTACAGTCTATTGTGGAAAACGAGTATGGTAAAACCGGTCACTCAAAGATTTTTACTTTTTTGAGGCACTTCTTGATCATTTTGAAGCGCAATTTTTTTAGGGCTTCAATATTACACCATATCACAGACACTGATAACACGTAGGGCCATGTATCTCAGATTTAACATTGTTAAACGATCCCTTTAACTTTAAGTTTAGGTCGAGATTTTAAACTTCAAAGATATCTTGTGTAGATGCACCCATGGTTAAAAAACTTCAAGTATATTTGAAGTACAAACCACAACAGATCTTAAGGCTAGTGGGATAACTATGAGCAGAGGATGAGGGGGGGGGGAGGGGTTCCCCTCTTATATGTGCTGTGCAGATGCAATTAACTCTAAGTTGTAGTTAAAATGAATTCTTGGCTTGTAGTTTAGAACTTCAAACACTTGTTTCAATCACGTGTGAACCCTCGTTGTTAATAGTGGATCATTGTTTATGAAAATTTTAAGGTTTCGCAAAATTACCGTATTTGCCGGCGTAAAGGCCGCACCGCCGTATAGGCCGCACCCCCGATTTTGACATTTTAAAAAAAAAAAAAAAAAAAAAAAAAAAAAAAAAAAAAAAAAAAAAAAAAAATCGTTTTTTTTTTTTTTTTTTTGGTTGTCGTTGTTGTTTTGTTGCCGAAAACCCACGCGGGGAAGGACCTTCATTTAACATCGAGGTGCAGTTAAAGGCGCTGATATGTGCTTGTAAACTTGTCACAAAATAATAGTAACAATGTCGTTTTTAGAAGAATGTGTAAGATCATTAATGTGAATTAAAAACAAAAGAGTACTAGGTCCTAGGATAGTACCTTGTGGTACACCATTTGTTATATAAAAAAAATTGAGGAATTATTATTATAAACTACATATTGAGATCTATTAGAAAGATTACTTTCAAACCAAGATGACAGACAAATTTTAGTGTTGTTGTAGTTTCCGAGTGGTGAGTCAACACTGATTACTGAGCTGGGAGACATTGCCAGGCATAGCGCCATAAATCAAAACTAAAAAAAAAAAAAAAAAAAAAAAAAAAAAAAACTTTTTTTTACTCTTTCGCCGCATAGGCCGCACCCCGACTTTTTGATATTTTTTCTTCCAAAAATACTGCGGCCTATACGCCGGCAAATACGGTATAGTTAAAAACTATGAAGTCAGTGGGTGAACATAGCCATTATATGTGGTGTATTGTTGTTTGCTGAATCTGTTAATCTGTGGTCACAACTGTTTTGCTCTTTAAGGTAGGGTATCATGATTATCTTTAATCGAAATCAGGGGAAAAAATACTTTAACAATTTCGGGAGCTATCTTTCAAGCTTGCTTGCATGAAAATAACACTCTTTAATTTGTTTTGCATTGAACTCTATGCAAATTTTTGGAGGCTCGTTAATGACTTTCGGGGGCTCTTTTTAGCATTTCGGGGGCTAATTTGCCCCGAGCCCCCGTGTACTTTTTCACTGATCAAATTCATGGATTGACATAAAATCAGCATCTAGGCTTAGCTTTTATCGATTGAACATTGTATTGAGGTATGTGTTGATGAAAAGGAAATAAGTAATACTTGTGTTATCAAAATATGTTTAGGTACATGTATATTCGTTGGGTATTTTTCTTTTTGGCGAACTTTACAGGGACTTAATTTACACAGAAAAGTAATATTTTGTTATGTCCCCAACGGACATGAATTCTGTTCCAATTCCTTAGTTTTTGGAAGAAAAGGATATCCGTAGCAGTAAAAACTAATTACTGTTAATGAGTTAAACATTGTACAAGCTACAAAATGATATGTTTTGTGTAGGTTTTATCAAATATTAAAAGGTCAAATCGTAAAATGTGTATTTCTAGAGATGTATGTTGGCCAAGAAAGCATCTCCTCACATCCTTCTTCTGTGCACACCTTCATTTTGATGCACATTTTAATACCCATGATAAATGTCATCATCTATACCAACGCTTCCAGTGTGAATTGCTTAGCTGCAACCCAGTCAGTCCCCTTGGCCGAGCAGTGAGCAACAAGCACCATATAGTGCATGGGTAAGCCGCTTTCACCCCAGTCGGTGCGAACTAGTTAAACAAGAAGGTGCATAGTCCAATTAAATCTGTAAGGACGACCCCTGGTAAATGACCTTTCCCCATTGCCCGGGCCATTGAGGTGTTAATGAGGCTTACGGAGTACTCACCAGTCCATGGTCGATCCTGCCACAAGCGTTCTCATGATTTAAAGGGTTCCACCCATTCCACCCATCGGAGGATGAAATATGACTGATTGTTTGATGAAAGGAAAGGGAAGTGTTTTTGTTAGTTTATTACAACATTAAATTGGTATAGGGATTTTTTGGAGTCTTAAGGATGTGGGGAAATTGAAAGATGTGATGATTTATTATAGATTCATTTTTTATGTGATGTGTCAGATGGTATCTTATATGTGTGTTTTCACTAGCCTGAGTTTTTATAATTGTCTGCGCTACAGGTTAATTCTGAAATTAGCCCGATCACTAATTCACAGTGATGATACAATTAGTGGACTATTCCACTACCAAAATTTTACACCACTAGCTCAAGCTACTATCGCAAGCCATCATGAAATATCTTTCCATTTGACCAAATGGTGGGCTCATTTGTGTTGACGATATCCTGGCCCAGTACTGTTGCATTTCATGCTACAAGTCTTCGGGCTGGTGAGGACAAACCGGAAAAATAGCGGGTTATTTTGCAAACTAGCCCAAGATATCTTGGGAAGATTTCCCAAGATTTCCCAAATCAGAAATAGCAGGCTACTTGGTCAACTCAAGCTGATGAAGATAGGCCTCGTGTGTCTCAAACTTGAGATTGCTTGGGATAATGAGGAAGCATGCCATGAGCATCCCTTGGAACTGATGTCATTGTGTGGGACGTTTGTTTATTACCTGGTGATGAAGGAGTGGTATGTTTACATTTAATGTGGAGGAAATGTACCTTGTCATAATAACAGTCAGTATAGACCAAGAGAGGAGAGGGTGTTGAGTGATTTAAAGGTAGGGTATGATGAGTCATTAAGAGATATTTGTTTTCAATAATCTCATTTGAGGGCCTTGATGGTGCTTGCTTCAAGTGTAATAATAATAATGATAATAATAATAATAAAAGGCATTTACAGTATATAGCGCCGTCTATCTAGACATTTCTATTCCGAGGCGCACAAATCAATGATTACCCCGGCTTTAGCCTAGCTGCCATTACAGGGCTCTAGCATTTTAAGGAATTAATTCCTGCCAGGTACCCATTTACATGTACCAGGGGTACCATTTGTATGTGTGGATGAAAATGTAACTTCTTCAGCATTCAGACAGAAACAAATGTAAACAAAGGTACTGTTAACAAGTGATTTAAAACATTTATCAAAATAATGCACCAAATAGAATATAATCAGAGAGGTGTCAGAGAAAGAGGGTTGGAATGGAGAAGAAAAAGTGAAATACCAGTCTTCATTCAAAAAAGTTTATAAGATAAATCAGGACCTCAAAAGATAAGGGAAAATGAAATATTATAGAGGAAGAAACATATGGGAGGATGCATATAGAAAACAGAGAGAGAAATCAGTGACTATATAAGGAGGAGAGGAAAATAACAAGAAAATAAGTGAGACAGAGAGAGAAAACTTGACAAAGAAATGATAATTGTAGACATTGTTTATACAAATTAAGTGATTATGAGTAATCAGTTTACTTGTGTTATCTCCAATATGATTCTATCTTCGACGGTGGCAGTCTACCAATGAGTGGACACTCCATTAATAAAGGGCATATTGACAGGTAGAATCAATTAATCCATCATCTTCAGCTATCCCATACCCCAAAGGATTAGGTTGTCCTTTCATGCCCCCATCTAGCTCCTTGGGCATTCTTTGGCCGCACTTCGCTTGAGCTCCACAGAGGCTTCAAAGGCGCAAGCATCCCCACTAGGCACGCCTTCATCATCTCAAGATTGCCAAATAGCCCGCTACAAATCACGTCGTCATCAGCTAGAGACTCGACCTAGAAACTCAAGCTCAAGAAATTAGCTTAAGATATTTTGCTCAGCATTGGTGCATAGTGCGAATCTTCGGGCTGGTGGAGACGCACCAGGCAAATAGCGGGATATTTTGCAAACTAGCCCAAGATATCTTGGAATGTTTATCTCGACCAAATATCCCGCTAATTGCAACTAGGGGCTGATGAAGACGCAAATTAGCTGGATAATTTGCGATCGGGATAGTTCAAATAGTGGGATATTTGGCAATCTCGAGCTGATGAAGACCGGCCTATTGTGTGACAGCTTGACGCGGTGGGTTTGTGCATCCCGCGTGCCATTCGTGTTTTTCAACAGGAAGACTATTTCAGGAACTTCTTCCCAATCCCAAGGAATCTGTTAATGTTAGCTCCTCAGCTTTAGAACCAAATCTCAAAAATATATTGACATATTTGTAGATGTACTCGGAGGGAACCTTCAGAGACATCAAATATGAGAAAATGCCGTTCCTTGGGCCACAATTTGAACATTGTTTAGAATTTGCTTAGATTAATTCCAAAATAGAGAAGATTTTCTTTGAAAAGAATTTGATTTAAAGAGAAAGGCAGTATTACATTACACTACAGTCAGCCAAGTCCAGTACAAAATGGGTTTATGACTTATGTTATCAAAAGTGGTGTAAAAGCTAAGTAAAAAATGGTTAAGAACTACCGGTAGTTTAAAAATATCTTTAAAAAGCTACCCTCTGGGCTAAGAGCAAAATGTTATGTACATGTAGATGAGTGTATTTACATTATCTTTGATTCATGATTTTTTAAATTTTGTTACTATATATTTCTTTTGGGTGGTGGTGGTAGGTGGGGGGGGGGGGTATTGAAATGCATACACTTTTTATGGGCCTGTCCATCCAAGCCAAGAGCAGCTTGGTTTAGGTCAACAGAGGGATAAATCTACGCTCAAAATGCAATGTACATCTCCATCTAATATACCTCTCTCTTTAGGCAGTGTCAATTCAAACAGACTAATTCCCAATCACTCCAACAGGAGTGGATTCCAATTGCCATCTGTGATACAGACGTCTGGTTTAATACTCTGTCATATAGAGCTGTTGATCTTCCTATTACGTGTCAATTATCGCGTCATCTGCTTGTCTTGTCTACGCATCTTTTGACTTGTCACTTTCAATTGGATAGGAATGGTTGTCCATGTCCACTTTGGTCGATCTCTTTAGAGAGACCGTTTCTTGACAAATTTTAGAGTGGTATACATTTATAAAGTTAATCACATAAATTTGATATTGTTTGCATTTAGGCCTCTTTGTTTAGAGGAAATGGTAGAAGTAGCTGAACATTTTTGTTTGTTTTTGAAAAAGGGGATTTATTTAATTTTAGGTGAATCATTGTTGTATTTTATGTTGTTGCGTTTTGATAGTTCTAAGCATATATACATTATGAATGTATTTGTGCTGCTTTACCCATCTTGAAGATGCTGAACTAAACATGGATCTGCAGACTTTGTCAACCATATTAATGTAGAAACTAAATGTTCATTATTTCTACAAGAGATTAGTGCAGAAGTTCCCTGTATTCATAACCAACAATTTTACGTAATTAACCTTTAATATTGATAAAAGTTCATTGTTACCTCAAAATAATCTAACACATTAGCCATGTGGAGTGATGATTAACATTTGGTAACAGAGAAATAGACAGATGGGTCAACAACTGCTAGACATGATGAAGAACAAGATTGGACAGATATGTATCTTCTGGGACAAAGACATTATCTTTACATTTGTGCCTAACGAGTAGATTCCATTAAGGGGCAGTTCTGTCTTAATTATTAAATTCCTTACCAAAACGAGGGCTCCACAGGGCTCCCCACTAACCTTTTCCCTTGGGGGTTCCAGACTTGAACCTTTGGGCCTATACACATTGATCCCTTTGTAGAAATTCTGAAATTTTGGGGGTTCGGACTTCTAGCCTTGTGTACATGTATGGCGGATAACGAAAACATGAATCAACAAATTTACATCAAAGGCATCTTTAAATTGATATTTTGACACGGTCTAACTCAAATATATTTTCCCCTATAATCATTAGATGTAAATAAAGTCTTTAGTTTGACTTACATTGTAATTGTACATGCATGTATATATGGAACAGAGCCTGGGAACTAGCCCTCAAAGTGAAATAAAGTTTAAAGAATTTGTATTTTCCAATCAACATACATGTTGATTTGAGGATGGTATAAGAGTTTCCTTGCAATACATTGTGTAAGTAGTAAAATTACATTTATTTAAGGTGGGGTCAATCATATATTCTCATTATAAATTCATTGCAATTAGCATTAAAACTCCCATCATTCAGGGTGGAGTCCATTACATGTACATATCTTTTATTTATCATACTTTATTCTTAATGTCCAATTTACAGTTAAGTTTAGCTTATTCAAGTGGCAATTACAATGTAAGTTTGACAGTTAGCAACCACTTCACGTTTTTGGTTTTGAGTAAATCAGTTTCATTTGTTAGTTTTCACAACCAAATTGTGATAAACTTAAGCTAATTTTGAAGTATAGTTTCTGCTGTATCTGTCCTTCGTATATTCATTTTTGCTTTTCATGATGTGATTAAGAACAGAAATTGAAAGTAGACAATTGTGATGAGGCAGTCAATTTTAGAAATGAATTGCAAAATAGTCACGTACATGTAGAAACTGTTCAAACATTTATTGTTTCGCTCAGTCATTGCAAACTTTCTTGGGAGCAGTAAAACAGTCAAGGAAACAAAATTCAAGTTTTGTAGATTTTCATTAGTTCGTTCAGCCAGATCGATTCAATGGACATTTGCTATACTAACTTACCGGTAGTTAATGTCTATAGAAAGATGCCAAAATCCTCTTTTAGGCCACTAAATACTGAAGGAACATAACGTTTTCTCCAAATCTGCAACTTTGGATGGGAAATTGAACAAATGATTTAAGAACACTTCCATGTGCTGATGTATCTTTTTTATCAACATTTGTGATTCCAAATTGGTTAGTAGTTACATGTATAGGATTAATTCAACAAGCATTGGAATTTGTATCGCAAATTTATTGGTGGACATTGTCAAGGTGTTAAAAAGGGTTTGTCAAAGCCATTAATCTCTTTTATTTAAAAAAACAAAGAAACTCAGGGTTTCTAGGAAATCAGGAAAGTACTAAGTAACTCTATTGTACATACATGTATGGTGAACAATCAGGAATAACCTTCCCCAACACAATTGGTTAATCAGTGAACCTGCTTTATCACTGTCTTTGCGGTGCGCGAGAATCGTTACCGGATTTGTTTATGTTAGGTACTTTCGCTATGATTAAATAATAGCTGATCAATTATTGTTACTTTATCACTAGGGATTAGTCTTTATCTATTATAATGATTAAGATAGATAATTAATACTCATTATACTATACATGTAGTACAATTAACTGATCAATGTTATGCTCTTTATTACATTTTCCATTATAGATGATTAAGTAATCAATAATCAGTGAACTACCAATATTGCATTGTACTGTTGCAATACATGTTCATCTTGAGGTGGTATTAAGTTGATCAAATATGCTAGAACTCTATTTCCATGAATGGCACTTCACCATGATTGGGCGTTGCCTAATTAATTATCCACTTGATGAAAAAAATGGTCTCTATATATGGATGCCTACTTATGGAAAGATGATCATTGAAAGGTGAGACCACACCCTAAGGCGGTTATGAACATGAAGGTCTTATTACACTTGAGGTAAAATGAATCGTTATCTGATACTGCTTAGGGGGAATAAGGAACTAAGTTGTTACATTGTCAAGCTCATTATAGATTAAATAATCTATAATCATTAGACTAGTGCATTGTACTGTAATATATTGTTTTTAGAGTTGCTGATCAATTTTGGTGCTTCATAATCAAGTATAAGGTAGTAACCTTTAATTGGCAATAAGTGTACATCTTGATATGGTAAGTTGATCAATTATGCTAGAACTCTATTTCCATGAATGGCACTGCACCGTGATTGGGCATTGCCTAATTAATTATCCACTTTAAAAAGATGGTCCTACTGTATATGGATGCCTACTTATGGAAAGATGCCTACTTATGGAAATATGATCATTGAAAGGTGAGACCACACCCTTAGGCGGTTACGAAGATGAAGGTCTTGTTACACTTGAGGTAAAATGAATCTTTACCTGATACTGCTTAGGAGGAATAATAAGGAAACGTAGTTTGTTACATTGTCAAGCTCATTATAGATTTTTCCATGTATGGAAGGATGATTGGTTTACAAGACAATCGTTTTTTGCCTGGATTCAGTTCTCCAGATTCTGTTCTTCAGACCCCAGACAGTGTAGAGTTTCCTTCTTTGGATTTGGAAGTATGGGAAAGGTCTACAGCTATTATGATGATGGTTTTAATGTGCAGATGGTTAATAGATAGATAAGTAGATCTATGGATAGATGGATGGATGTACAGATAGATGGATAGAAAGATAGATAGTTAGATAGATAGATCAATGGACAGATAGATAATAGATGGATGTAAAAATAGATAGATATATTGATTGATTGATTGATTGGTGAATGAATGGATGGATAGATAGATACATGTAGATAGATACAAGATAGATCGATATAGATAGGTATGTAGGTATACATTAAGAGATGGATAGAAAGGTACAGATATGGTAAAATCCAACTTATTTGATCGTTTTGTGTGTCGTACATTAGCAAGTACTGTGTTATTGTGAACGTAAATTGACATAAAAATTGTTATTCACATTAATTGATAGCTGCTCTGACCTAAGCTGTAGCAGGGCTTGCAAATTGGTATAGTCATTAGTTATTCTTAAATCTGAGATGTAGTTGGTAACATAAAGGCACAAGACAATCTGGACCTGCCCATTTCTATTTATGGGTGGCAAAGTGGTTTGATACCGGTAGACGGATGAATATATAGATTGATATCAATTGCATGTACATGTAGATTGAACTATAAATCCATCGTGGGAAGTACAGCCATAGGTTAAGTGGTAATATACAATGATTAATAAATTACATAAGTATGTGATTGAACCATCTTTTTAATTAGATTATCCAACCACAAATGACATAAAGTATTCATTAACTATCAAACTTTATTGCCCTCTCTCTCTAAGTATTTTCACTTTCTGTTCAATCTCTTGTATTCTCTAGTTTCAATTGTTAAGCTCTAGCTTAAGATGACCGTCTCCTGCATTTTTCATTTTTTTTCATTTTGGATTGATTTGTCTACTATGTTTTTTTTAAAAGGTATAGTTATTGAATTGATATATATTATGAAATGATGATTCTATACAGTGTATATGTATTTTAAATTGTGTTAATGATATGTACCTACCGGGTAGTTTTACTTTCTATTATGTTGAACCATGCAGAAATATAATCGATCAAACAAATTCAAATGACCCTGGAAGCAGTCTTCTATTCAATGAAAACTTGTAACGAATTTCATGTACATGTATGAACCATGTTTGTAGGCCAACTTTATAAGTGTGACACACTCCCAATTTCATGGAAAAAAGGAAAATATGATTTTTCAAAGAGAAAAAAAGGAAAGAGGATATCAAGATTAACCATGAACTAGGACATACATTTAGGTCAACACCTAGGTGAAACCGAGTTTCCTTTATTGGCAGTAACCAGCTATAACATCCTTCTAATCTGCCTAAAATTTGACCCACATATGGTAATGGTATTTTTGTAAGGAAATGGGAAGATCCTGGTTGGCCTGTTAATGGTCATTTCAATTTTCAAGTGAAAATGAAAATTGTTGATTTATGTGAAAATAATGGTTGTTGAATTGTCCTTCGACTTATATTCATGCTTCTGGAAAGTTGTAGGGAAATTGATTACTTTTTATTTCATTTCGTTTTCTATAGCTGTTTGAAAAGAAAGAAGATATTTTGCACGTGGTGTTATTTTTAAATTTTGTTTAAGAAATGTTGGGTGCTTTTATTTTTGATATGGCAAAAAAAAAAAATTATGACCAAGATACTTCTCTTAACTTCCTTCACTTTCTAAAGTTGCAGCATATTTTCCCTAACATAATTTCTATCCAAATAAAGTTTACAATCACCAATTTTGCTTGGACTCTTGTTCATATCCTTTACTAGTTTAGTTTAATGTTATTCTCTTTCATTTGCCTTTTTAATGATTTATATTATTTTATATTATTAGTTTTCAATGTTTTATTCTCTTTTGTTTCTTTACGTATTCAGATCCCAGTTTTATTGGGCAGCCGATAGAGTACAATGGAAAGATCTACTTCTTCTTCAGAGAGGAGGCTGTAGAGGCAAGGAATGTTGCCAAGGTGGTCTACTCCAGAGTCGGACAAGTCTGTGCGGTAAGAAGTGATTCCCTTTAAAGCCCCACTGCACTACTTATAGCTACTTGCGCCCTCTATATAGCAAACAATGCCTAACCATGAGCCTCCTTTTCTTAGTTAAGTGAGAGCTGATTTGATGAGATAGCCACCTGTCAGTGACCTTGCAGGGTGGTCTTATCCCTCCTGTAAACTAGTACAGATGGGCTTTAATACCCTTTCACATTAAATTTTTGATACCCTTTCACATAGTTCTTTGACCCATGCTCCGGCAACAATTGCTTTACAGTCAATATTCTACATGAGGAGGCTCCATGGCTCTGTGGTAGAGCAGTGGCACAGTCGCACATTTTACATCAACCCTCACATAAATGTTTTATTTCCTTGTCATTCGTGTAAATAATGCATAAGGTAGCTCAGGCGATTTAATGTAGCTCTGGGGAACAGAAAAGTAATGCAAATGTCTGGTGTTGAAGTGTGCAGTGACCTTTGAATATTTTCCACTGAAAAGAAATAGTAATTGCATGTTGAGGGAGGAAAGGGAGTTGAGACAGGGGTTGAAAGTGCTATTATATCCTATATGATCTACCTAGTTAAAGAGAAGGTTGAGTTCTGGGAAGAGGTGAAAAATAATTTGTGAGCATTATTCATTCTTATTATGCAAGTGTGGAAGAACATCAGTTAAGACATGTTCCTTAAAAAGCATGGCTCTTCAAATGCCTTCATATTCTAAATATGCATGTAACATCGTAAAAATTGGGGGGCCGGCTTTTTACGCCACATGTTCGTGTAGTCCCATATACATCTTTCTGTGCAAGTGTTTGTAACTTTACCAAGACTTGGCCAAATTTATTATCATTTTGATGATTCCAGAACCTTGCAATACACACAAATTCTTATATGCTAGATGATCAACCTTTTCTGGTCGGTTCCACACCGTTTCTTTCACAATGCAATCGCATGACCAGAACTCAACTTCATCTTTAAGAGACAAGTGAAAGAAATTGCTTTGAAGTGGCATCTCACATATGTTTAAGTCATTCAAATGACCAACAGTTCAGTCCAATTACTAAATCATTTTTTTCGCTTTTACTTTTGCTTGAGAAGTGTGTATGCAATTTCAGTATTGTCTCTTTTCATCATATTTCATTTACAGCTTAGAAATATAAGTCGAGTGGATGTGTAAATGTATAGGAGATGCATGCAAGGTGCTGTATATAGGCAGCTACCAATAATAATAGTTTGTTCTTATTTAGCGCTTTTCAAAACCGCAGGCCCTATCAAAGCGCTTTACAGATATATATTATTATAACCAATTGGTTTTGCAGATTAGATACAACCATACCTGTAGAATTAGTTCCAGGTACTTTATATTTTATTATAGCATTAATAGGCCAGTTTTAGCTTTTGTAGCAGGTAGTAATAAACCTTTAAGGTCTTGCACTGGAGGCCATGTCCAAAAAGATGTACAGATACAAAGTGAACCGACGTGAAGACTTTATAGACCTAGTTTTGTGCATCTATCTTTATGATTCCTAAATGATAAATGCCTTCTGCATTAAGTTGTGAATAGGCTATACCTGGACGAGTAGCTGTATGATTTCTTGAGTCATATGAATCCAATAGGTTTATGACAAATCCTTCTTACTTAGCAAATGAGAGTATTAGGCTAGGGTTGGACAGCCAACAAAAGTCTCTCTTCTCCAAGACAATCCCCTATACCGGTAGTTGTTTCAATTTTTGAGATAAAGATTACTTGACTAATAATTTATGTATGAAAAATGAGTTACAGGCTGCTCTAGGCTAGTTAGACAACTGGCAACCCTCCTCTAGACACCACCCCTTAGTTCTTTCAAGATCAGTCATGTACGATCACCCTTGCAAACGGGAGAGTTCAAAAGGGGAGGGTGAAATGCGAAAGAACCCGTCCAAGCTGCTCTCTGTGTTATTGGCCCAAGTCCTTCTGCATGATGTAGACCAGTAAATCCCCTTCTCTAGATGTAGACACCACCCCCACCCCCTAGTTTTTTCAAGATCGGTCGTGTATGATCACCCTTGCAAACAGGAGAGTTCAAAAGGGGAGGGTGAGATGTGAAAGAACCCGTCCAAATCGTTCTCTGGGTCGTAATTGGCCCAAGTCCTTATGCATGCTGTAGACCGGTAAATCTCCTTCAGGTTCAAGCCAAGTTTAATGTAATTATCAAGGCTTACATCCAATCTGAAGGGCTTTATTCAAGGCCGAAGTAGAGCTGGTGCCAGGATCACATCCATTTATTTTATTCTCCGTGGATTTTGTGGTTTTGTCTCACTAGGTTTTACTTTCACGTAGATCTCTAAATTTGTCCTGTTCTTCCCATTTTAAGTACATTATAGGAAAATTTTAAGTACAGATTAAGTGGGACTGTTTTCCCAAAGTACTCTTTAGTAGAAACTCACAACTTATTTATAGAGATTTCCCATGTAGAACCAGAGCTTCTCTTGAATGAGAACCAAAACTCGGTCATGTCCATTGTATCTTCAACTTAAATAAAGGCATGCAATTATAATACTAACATTGATATTAATAGTGCAATTTCTGCAAGATGCTTGTAGAAAACTTTTAATGGGTTAAAAAAAAAGAACATTATCAATTGAGGACTTAAGGTAACACCTGAAGGGTGTATAAAGAGCAAGTACCTATAATGTTTTGATAGTGTCCAAATGTTCTCTATCCCTCAGTTGATATTCAGTATTAGATTGAAAATTGACATTGATGAAACTAGCGAGAAAGACCTTCACTGTTCAATAAGTGACATAAAATCTACCTCTGAAATGAATCATTGCTATGTAGTTTGGAATTTTAAAGAGCCAAAGAGCTTGTATGTAGTGAGGGATTGTGGTCACACTGTAAGCAGAGTGTAGAGCTTATGGGTGAACTAAAAGGGGGGGGGGGGGCATAATTATTAAATGACAAAAAGAAAATCTTATCATTCCCAATGGCTATAATTATCCTCCTGTTTGAAAGATTAACGGTGTCCGATGTCTTCCACAATCCTCCCCGACAACACTCACAGACCCACTTACAGACCGTGTATCCTGTTGTACTAACCACTCATGGGTATTTGAACAGCATATCAAATTCATAGACTTCAACAGTAGGAAAACAGCCTTAGAGAGAAGAGTTTTTCTTCTCAAGTACTAGGAGGAGAAGTAAAAATATTTGCTTGAGGTAGAAAATTGTTCCTAAATACTCCCTCCATTTCTTTATTGACTTGAATTGTTTGCATTAATCCAACCACACCAAAAAGAGCTTTTGTGGTAACTGTTATAACATAAGAAAGGGTCAGTGACATTGGAGTTCATAATTACTGCCATTTTCCCAAACCTCAAAACCCTGCTAGTTAATGCATTTCACACAAAGATAGCTAGTAATAGTTCTTGAAAATTGAAATCTGAAAACTTCACCACTACATTTTCTTGTTAGCAGAAACTTCCAAAGATTTAAAAAGAAAACTTTAACTTTTTGGGAAAAAAGTCACAATAAGAAATTTTTAAAAGATGACTTTTAGAGCACTTGCATTTGTAGTGAAAATTAGAGAGGTCAAATTATGCATTAATCCATTAGAACTGCTAAAAAGAGATCAGAAAAGCTCAAGCAATTCAACTAAGTGTGATAAAAAAGAATATAACAAGCCCTTTTATCTCAATATCTCTTGTTATAGATCAAACCTATTACATGTTTTTTCTAATTTTCATTGAAATGCATAAAGAAAAAATACAATACAGTAGTTACATTTACATTGCTTTTTTACAGAGCACACCATAAGCTTTAAAAGTGCCTTTAAAAAGCCAATGGAAAAAAGAACGGGATGCACAGTGGAAGGTAATGAGGTGAATGATCATCTCTTTGATTAATTAGATGAATTTTCCAGTCAAGTGGGACCCATTCCTCCACTATGTGAGGAACTGATTTGTTAACGGAGAATGCAGGTGTACCCTCATGAATTCCCCTGCTGCTGTCGTTAATTGGTCATTTATAAGCGCTTTGTTCTGGTCTATGGTATGTTAAAGAGTTAGTTAAGGTACATGTGCTACCTAAAATAGGAATTTCAACACCCTATGATAGTCGCAAGATAAGAGAGTCATACCTGTTTTCTTCATTAGTCTGAAAGACATAACCTAATGAATGGCATCACTTCAGTGAGCATTTTGTCTTATGTAGAGGTTTTGTGGTCTAGTGGATAAGTCACCCGACTGCAGATCACAACGTACTGAGTTTGAGTCCCGCCGCAGCACCAATGTCCTTCGGCAAGACGTTAATCTACATTTGCCACTCTCTACCCAGGTGTTAAATGGGTACCCGGTAGGATGCGAAAGTTAATGTGGTCGGATGAGCAAGTGTGCGCTGTAAAATGGCAACTGGCCGGGTAAGCCTGAATCCGATGACCGGGGTAATAATGTATCTTTAAAGCGCTTAGACACATCGTTGTATCGATGTATTGGGTGCTATATAAAAGTGGAATATTATTTGTCTAGCTTTCATTCTTAAGGAATATATATACCGCAGCTAGTGAAATGTGGGAGCTGTGCGGTACATTGATAGAGGCTCTTGAGTCTTGTACAAAAGATTCCTGGTTCAATCCTTGCTTGGTGCTTATATCCTTGGGCAAGGTACTGCCTGCAACTGTCCTTGTCGACCAAGGTGTATTAAATGGGTACCTGGCCATTTCTGTTTTAATAAGAGTCGCTGGGCCCACAGGAAGAGCAGTTTGAATACAGAAGTAGCTACCCTGTGCAAATATGACCTTGTAATTATTATTAACTATGAAGTTGATGATGAGACACATATTTGATTCAAATGTAAGAAGTATTATGTCAAAAGAATTGTTAGTTTACTATCAAGTCAGTAGTCTTGAGAATTATTAACTGCATACTTTAGAATTATTCAATACCACTGTGGTTTCAACCCTTTTCTTTCTCTTTTCGGAACTGGAATTTATGCCTAATGAATAAAAAGTTACTACTAAACATTTGTAAAAGACCATGGAAATTGTTTAGCTTTTTATGAAAGGAAAAACATTCCTGATGTTTTAGAAGAAGAAAAAACCCAGGGAAGATTAATAGCAATTAGAATAGTCATATTCTATACATACTGTCGTACGCTATAAACTTTAAGAAAATGGAATGTTGTCAGATTAGTAAAGTGTAATCTTGATTAAAAGACAGTTGACCTTATTTCCTTCAATATTTGTTGTTTGTTTTGCACAACACCATGAGTGTTACTGCATGACCGACCTTCTCACCTCTAGGAAGTTGCTTTTATCATGATTACTGTCGTTTTGAAATAAATCACATCCCATATCCATGGAAGAATGTTGTGTATGTCGAGAATGTTGTTTAGTTCAGAGAGAGGGAGGGAGGGAAGGGAGGAAGAGAAATTGAGAGAGAGAAAAAGAGAGGGAGAGAGAGAAAGAGAGAGAGGGAGGGATACAGAGAGAGGGAGAGCAAGAGAGAGAGGGAGAGAGAGAGAGAGAGAAAGAAAGAGAGAGAGAGAATACCATACCATACCATAGATCCATGAGGGTCACCCAAAGTGTAACATTTTACCGCTTTTGTGAGTCAGAGTCATCATATACCAAAGTCATTGGTTGAAATAGAGGACAGCTTTTATGGTATTTTGCTCAGTCATTTTGCTTGTCTGTGAGTTTCAAATATGCATCAGCAGATACCCTGTTTATTCAACTTATATCAAAATAAATCTTATTATGATTTTCCTTTTTCTTCTTTGTACATTTTTAAAAACCTGTATGGGTGAATTATTTTTATGTAATATTTCTTTTAGTATTATCTTTTTTAAAGAATAAGCTAAGAGACCATAGACCGAGAGTAAACCCTTTCAAAGTGGAACTCTGTTATTGCTGTCTGCCAATTATCGTGCACAACTGAACCACATTTGTAAGCATCGGTTTAAGGCTAAGCACGAGTTTGAAATTGTTATTTCCAGCCCAACAAGCCAGAAAATCATGGGGGTGTGATAGCACCCTGGCTAGGCTGTTGTGTGTATTTGTTATCATAAACAGAATAAGGTACAAATTTATCTTCTGTAAGCTGGAAGAGTTCGCACATCAGGGCAGTTTTTCACAAAACCTTCATAAGTACAAATTTGCTGACAACCATTTAAAACGCATGCGTAAATTTTAAATGGGATGTCAGTGAACTTGTTCAACAGTTTTGTGAAACGACCCCAGTTCTCTTTCGAGAGTATACACCCAGGGGCATAGTTAGATAGGTTTATAGGTCTTTGTAAGGGAGTGGGGGGGGGGGGAGGGGAGGGGATTTGCACCACTTTGCCAACAGGTTAGCTTAGCCGAAAATTTCCCAACAATCAACAAAAGATAAAGAATAGTGTGTGTGTGTGGGGGGGGGGGTCATTAACATTTTTTGTGTGATTTGCTTACAGAATTTTTTTAGGGCGGGGTGTTAGGTGAGGTTTAGAATTAGGATGAAGTTTACGTTTCAGGTTAGGGTTTATATAAAGGCATTAATATAGCTGTTTGGTCCAGGGTTAAAATTAGATGTATGACTTTGGGTAGAATTATAATGACCAACGAACAACTGTTACTGGAGCATGTGTCATTGAACCATGTTATAAAATAATAGAAGGCAGTCTGCATCCACACTGAAACTTCAACGTTTACATCCGGCCCCAAAGTAATACAGTATGCATTCTTGATAGATGGAGAACCACATCCATACTAGGCCTGTTTTCATCAGACCGAAGTTGTAAAAGGAACCCGCTATTCGAACTAGCCAGATCTCAAATTTTCCAGCTAATTTGCGTCCTCATCAGCCCGCGGTTGCTATTTGGTCTTGGTCTTGTTTCCAATATAGCCTGCTATGATTTGCGCCCGTCCGAGCTAGTTTTTGATGAGCGTACAAGTCTGATGAAGAAGCGATTTTGAGCTTCGGAGAAAATATCCAGAGTCTGAAAATAGCGGGTTATTTTGCAATTTTGGTCTGATGAGGACAGGCCTAATGAGATGCGCAACCCATGCATGGTGTAGGAAAGCTAATGACCCCAACCTAATTCTGACAAAGTACTAGCACATATTTAATCAGACACCCTTGGATTATGCGGGCGTAACGTATCCAATTAGAAGAGCCATTCATCTCATAGACACGTAAAGCCACGATGCTCGGGCAACCGGTGTGATCCTTATATTGTCATTATAAGGTATGTGCTCAAATTGGCAAGCCATCTGCTAATTCAAGATTACAAGGATTTGGGAGTAGAGAGTACGAGAATGGCAGGGTTATGTTGTGATTGTGTATGAAAATATCAAAACAAAACAGTGGTTATTGAATATTGGTGAATTATAGGCCTTTACTCACCAGAAATGTATATTTTTTCAAATCAGTGTATCGGTACATGTGTGAACCAAATAAAAAGTTGAAGAGAGGAGGGAAAATGTGTGCAAAATGAATTTGAGCAATAGAATGAGATTAAGCATCAAGAGTACTAAAAAATGCATTATTATTTATTTCTAGAAAGCCATAAAAAAATAGCAAGGGGAAATTAGGTAAAACATCTCCTAAGAACCACTTCTTTATGAAGAAAATAAACAATTTAAACTCCGAAATAGCCACTTATAATAGATACTGATACTGTACTTTGAAATTGCATTTTTTGAAATGCTAAATGAAACTGCTCTTTGCCTTCTGCAATAAATTAATAAATGAAAATCATGCACACGTCTACAATGCGTATCTGATCAATTACTTGTAGGGCGATCAGGGTAATTGTGAATGTATTGCAGTAAAATCTAGTCTTACAACTTCTTGTGGTAAGCAATCCATTCTGTTATATGCCCACTCCATGTAATTCATACCGCCACCTCTCCTAACATTTCACCACTTCAATTGTACCCTGACCATGGTCATTGATTTTTAGCACCTCCAGTCCCGCATCAAAATGCAAATGGAATACTGTCTAGACGAGACCTTATCCTTATGTTTTGAGGTGTTTACGAGTGCGCTAAAATTGGCAACACATCTGGATTTCGTCAGAAGAATCCCAACGAGATCCCTCAATGCGTATTGGTTTCAATGTACGCCCATTATTTCCTTTCTCTGCTCTTTGTAACATTTGGGACGGGGCAGTTGTAAACAACTGAAGTGGTAAAAGCTGTTTATTGCTTTTGATATGAACAAGTTCATCTGATGTTTGTGACAGTTATTGCTTAGCATCCCATGATTTGGGGTTTAAGGGTGAATTGTAAAATTGTCCAACAGGCTTGTATTGTCTGTGAGATGTAATCCAGGATTATTTCAACGTCCTGGGTTTTGTAAAAAAAAAGTCTGTTTCTTGTTAAATGATAAAAAAAGTCACATTCTTTTTCATTTTAAATTCAAATGAACATTTATTTTCTTCCATTCAATTTGACAACATATTTGACATCTGTTCAAATAATATAATTTATACGTTGGAACATAAATATAATTAAAGAACTTGTATTACAAGGAAGAAGGCGCGAAACCCTTAAGTCCATAAATACTACAAAGATAAGATCATTTCCTTGAAATCGAAACAATAATCTTCCAATGGTCTTACAGGTTAATTGAAAGTAATCAATACATATCAGATCTATCCTTTCAGCTATGTAGTCTTTTGACATTCCCCAATTATTTGTCATTCTTGATGTATATCTATCTGAATATAACCTCATGTATAATGGTCAATTTTGAATAAAGCCAACTTAACCCTGATTTTGTATTCCTTTCTTATGTAGTAATAATGTAGATTGTCTGAGAATGTTGTTATCTACATGCACTGTCAAAATATATACCGGTACTTGCCATCGATATACAGTAGCACACCTGAGTAGGAAATCTGAATGCCCTGAGAATTAAAATAGCATATGCCTTTAGTTTAAACCTACATTACAGGAGCTCATTTTACCACCTGAGAGGCTGAGACAGATATCTTTTCTTTTCACTAACATTGTAATTCAGTTATATTTCTACTTACTTCTTAAAGTCTTGAATGAATGAGTACATGTATAGATTTGAATCATACTGGTATCTAGATTGCAAACAGTAAAATGTAGGTCCCACAAATCAGACTTTATGATGCGGCACCCACACCCCTGTGACGTGCGTAGCTAGCGATTCAGGAAGTGATAGAGTGGTGTCATTACGGAAGATGGAATAAATGACCATATTCTGTATCAAGGATATTACCCATCGTTGAGAGTGTGGGTTGGGAAAAGGACGCATTAGAACAGAAACGTGATCAAAATTATGATGAAGGAACCTCATGGAGATGGGTTGTTAGGAGGAACTGAACACGACAACACGTACATGTATTCCAGAATACGTGTTAGCAATATATATAACCTATATGAGGCAGGGAGGGGGAGACAGAGAGAGGGGGGAAAACAGAGAAGGGGCGGAGGAAGACGGAGAGGGAGGGATGATGGGGCAAGGAAGGTTTTAGAAGAGAAACATGGTAGGAGGGAGAAAAAATGTGTACATATGTGTGTACAATACATAAGGGAAACAGTAGAGGGCATTAAAGTAGTCACCAGAAGAAAATTCATGACAATTGATAATTATGGACAAATTATATATGGATGGAACAATTTTCTCTTGAAAAACATCAATATTTTGCTGAAAAATCATATAGATAATTGGAAAGGCGTAAAATGCTTTGTGGCTAGCTGTGTCCCGCATGTAACGAATTTTGACGCTCTACAGAGGACCGCTAAAGGCAGCAAATCTGGATTTTTGAGAGATGATTAATGCAGGCCCCAAACATATTTTGAAGAGGGAAGTTGTTATATTTGATCAATAAGGCTTCCCCTTCGCAAGGATATGAATTGTGCATCAATTCAAAACACTTTTGATTCTTCAGGTGACTACTCTAAGGGTAACTTGCTCATGTTACTCACATAACAATGAAAGAAGAGCCACCTCCATTCCAGCATCAGGAACTACATTGTATTATCATTATTTCAAATATTTTCTCATTCTGTATACTGTGTAGTGAGCTAATTTTTCAAGTAAATATTGATCAAGCTTATAAAACTCCTAATCTCTTCATTTTTATTTACAATTTTTTATTTGTCTTTTATCACAGAATGATGCTGGTGGAACTCAGGATGGCGCTGGAAAATTTACTACATTTTTGAAGGCCCGCCTAAGTTGTGCAACGGCTGGAGATTTTCAGATGTCATTCGACTACCTTCGTAAGTGACTCCCTTCCCTCTCCCCTTCCCCCCCCCCCCCTTCCCTCCCTCCTCCCTCCCTTATTTCCCCTTCCCTTTCCCCTACCTTCTCTGACCCTTCTCCGTCCCTCCCTCCTTCCCTCCCCTACCCCTCCCTCCTTCCCTCCCCTACCCCTCCCTCCTTCCCTCCCCTACCCCCTCCCTCCCCTATCCCCTCCCTCTTTTTCCCTCCTTTCCTCATCCTTTCCACCTCCTGTCCCCCTCCTTTCCCCTCCTTTCTCCTTCTTCCTTCTCCTTTCCCCCTGCTGAAATAGAAACATTCAAGCATTATCATTTTCAAACTCTATGAGCTTTAAACGGAGAATGGATCAAACCAAGCATTACAAAGATGTGTGTCAATTTTAGTTACTTTAGAATGCAATTGTTTGAAGTCACAGATATAATGATATGAATGAAAATTCCTTTGAGTTTGTGGATGGAATTCATAGAAATTGTTACCTGTTTTCATCTTCCAAACTTATCACACCAGGTTTTCTAAATGTTCACTTTAAGAATCAGCATGTACAGGCACAGCGGAGCACCCCAATTACCGTGCGATCGACTCTCGTCCAGTAAACATCATTTGCATAAAATCAACAATTGTGTACCGATCGATGCGAAAAAAAGTAAACAAATTTCGAAGACAAATTCTTCATTAATGTGATGAATATCACCAATCAAAGCTACTAAATCGAGTATTTAATAAATTTGCAAGACACTCATGTGTATAAAAAGAGTTATTGATGCACAGAAAATGTGAAATTTAAGGGATAGTTTTGACGAACAAAAACAAAAAAAATGAGATACAAAATCACCGTAAAATTCACGATTTCTTTTAGAGCGAGAAAGAATTGCCTCGTATGAACAGAAAGAAAATTTAATAATCTCAATCCTTGTGAAATATCTCTTTTCATAGTTGCTTGATAGGGTCGTATCAGAGAAAAACATACCCCAATGTCCGAATCTCATCGAACAAAAATAATCCTTCGTTGTCGCAAAATTGTTTGACCAGTCCCATACATTCAAATGTGTGTCATGTCTGAACCTCGCGTGTGCGTTGGCTATACATGTCTTGTCAGCCGACTGCACACGTGCACGCTAATGGCTCAGCTGTTTCGATCTGGCCTGCACTGGGCCTAAGACGCATGCGCAGTACATCGCTGAGATCGATGACGTCATGTTCAATGAGTTCGCTGACTACAACTTTTAAAAATGAAGCCCCATGAAAAAGAACGTTATAACCAAAAAAAATACAGCGGAGAAGCGAAAATTTCGCCCATGTATGGATTCAACCCTAATGAATATTCATACCAAGTCTCTACTTCGTGCATTGCTTGATAGGGTCATCACATTATAAAGTAGACGTCGTGTTTTTCGAGGGGCGAAGCTCAAAACACATTAATATCTCGAGTTTTATTCAATGGAATTTCGTATTTATTTCACTGACATAAAATTCATAATAATTTTAGTTAGTATGGAAAGTTTCATAGCGATATTGGCAGTAATAAAGGCGCAACGCGAATTTTAAGATTTGACATTCTAGCACACACATGTTCGGATTCACGCAGATGTCCGTTGGTTATTCAAATAGAACGGGCCGCTAATGATATGCAAATTGGGGTGCTCCGCTGTGCCTGTGTAGTTTGAGACTGGAATATGAGAGTTGGGCAAGGTGACTTACCAGGAAGCAGGACATATTTTTTGTAAAAATTGTGTTCTGTTTAATAGTTTGTATTTTTTATTAACACTAGAATAGAAGAGGAAGATGGTTAATGTTGAAGAGAGGGAAATGTGTCAATTCAGGAAAAGACTAACTTCCGTACGACCCTGGCGTACCTTGGAATGGCTTTGAAACTGCTTCCTTGCAACAACAAAAAATGATTTATACAAAAATAAAACATAATAAAGCGATCAGTGGTTAAGAGTTCAGCCATAAAACTTGTGACTATTTTCTAATATTTGAGATAAGAAATCAAAATGTAAAAGTAGAAAGAGGATAGAGAGTGCTTGGCAAGGTATGATTAAAGAACAGAAAGAGAGAAGAAGGAGAAGTAAGAAGATACATGTATTGACATAGAATGAAAAATTGTACCTGTATAAAAGTAAACCTGCTCTTGTAAATGTATCAAAAATGTTTTAAAGGTAACATTGATAATAATCTGAGTTGCAATTCATAAATACAAAGTACTAATGTAAAAAAAGGTTCTAACCTTCAGATAGAGCTATGATTGCAATCATACAAACGCCATCACCAAATATTTTACCAAATAATTCTAAATTCTATGTATTTGTACCCACATCCTTGCAGCAGTTTGAAACTCAACTAAATATATTGAAAGTCTCATTTTGCTATGGTATGTACATGTTACATATCTTTGGTTCACAGAAGAGCCTGTTTTATCATATTTTTGTTTTCTTTTTCACTTCAGATGGAATCTTCAGATCACCACAAAATCCAAACATTATTTTTGGTGCCTTTACCACACCAGAGTAAGTACCCTTTCTTCTTAACGCCTCTAAACAATACAGTCCAACAATACAATATATCAACACAATCGCAACTTGCGCATTTCCTGAGATACTTTGTTGTTGCAGATCCCATCTATAAAAAAAAAATGATGCTAGATGATCGAGCATTTGCTTGTGCAACCCCCAAATTTGAAGCCAGGAAATCACCATCTGTGAATATCTTTAAATAAAAACTGAAAGCACATCTTTTCAATTAACTGTAAATCTAAGCATATTAGGAGCTCTTGTAGCGCAGTAGAATATATACTTAATGTTGGATAGTTTCTGCGCTCTATAAATTATATAATTCTCCCGAAAAATATAACAAAAAACATCAGCTAAAGCCTCGGTCACAAATGCCATTACGAACTGCTACGAACGCCGTACGAACGATTTTCAGACAATGGAAAAACAGAGATTCGTACAAAATTATCATTCGTACGAACCTTTGTGACCGTAGCTTAAGTTAAAGATCTTTAATGAAATTGGTAACATATGAAGTCTAATAACTTGAATTATATATTTTGAAATTGTAACCTGTAGGTGCCCTTAAAATTCCTTATTCTTTTTCTCTCCTCTTCCAGATATGCATTTGCTGCATCAGCCATTTGTGCCTACGACCTTGCAGAGATAGAAGCCGTCTTTGCCACCTCTGCTTTCAAGGGCCAGAGTACAGGCAGCTCCCTGTGGCTTAACGTCCCCAATAATGATGTGCCAGAAGATCCAAGGCCAGGAGAGGTAAAGTCTTAAAGCCCCACTGTACTCCTTATAGCTACTTGCACCCTCTATATAGCAAACAATGCCTAATCGGTGCCGGTTGGTCCCCCATGATCCCCTTTTTCTTACGTTAATTGAGAGCTGATTTGATGAGATAACCACCTGCCAGTGACCTCGCAGGGAGGTCTAATCCCTCCTGGCCAAACTAGTACAGACGGCCTTTACAGGCATCGTTGAAAAATGTTAAATCTGAGATGCATGGCCCTACGTGGTATCAGTGTCTGTGACATGGTGTAATATTGAAGCCATAACAAAGCTTCAAAACGATCATGAAGTGCCTCAAAAAAGTCAAAATATTTTGAGTGATCGGTTTTACCATACTCATTTTCCCCAATAGACTGTAGTGTTATGTAAACGAAAAATGAAATTTCGATTTCCAATCATAAATATCTTGATAATCAGACAGGCGATCTGCTTGTAAAAGACATGGGATTCCTAACTGACCTAAGGGTTTATAATTATGATTGCAGCAAGAGCTAAATCCAGGATTTTGTTTCAGAATCTGAGACAAAGATACCCACTCCCTTTAAAAGGGAAGTCGACCCTGAGATTAAGTTGCTTTTGATAAAAGTAGAAGAGACCTTTGCATCTAGTTAGGGACTCCTAGTCCAAGGAATTGTTGTTGTTATTATTTTCATCTTATTTTCAAAATAAAAATGAATATTATTTTATGTATATAAGTATCTAGATCCTTCCTCCATTCAAATTTATTGCGTTGCATCATCTCGTCTTTTCTCCTCCCTTTATCCCTTCCCCACCAGTGCTCGGCTCCGCAACCAATCAGCAGCTATACCAAATTCCAACTCATGTCAAAGCAGGTTCCCAACAAAGCCGATTACGCTTCGCCCGCTCGTACCGTTCTCGATGCCAACAGCCCTCCCCTCATCCTCCTCCAGCTTTACCGCTTTCAAAAGTTGGTCGTCCAGGAAACGACTGTGTCGGGACTGGCATTTGATATTTTCTTCCTTGGTACAAGTGAGTAGGAGGGTTCTTTCTTAGAGAGAGAGGGAGAGAGTGTATGTGTGTTTGCTTATGTGAGTGTGTGTGAGAGAGAGAGAGAGTTTATTGTGTGTGTGTGTGAGAGAGAGAGAGAGAGAGAGAGAGAGAGATTTGAATGGAGATTTCTATTTGAATCAGTTTAGTTCTGCTGATTTTCAATTTCCTTTGATGTAATCTGATTTTGTAATTTAAATTTTGGAATGCTTGTTTTCTTCTTTGATTTAATAGGTGAAGGCCAGATTTTGAAAGCATACATCTATGATGACACTCCCAGGATAGTTGAGGAGATTCGTCTTGATCTTGATAGCGGTGACGTAAGTGTTGACTTCCTTCCATTGTAGTTTCATTCTCTTTTGATCCTATTCCTGATTGTAGAGCATTTATGATAGAATAGGTTAAAGGCATCGCTTAACAATGTTGAATCTGAGATGCATGGCACTACATGTTATCAGTGTCTGTGATATGGTGTAATATTGAAGCCCTAAAACAATTGCGCTTCAAAATGATCATGAAGTGCCTCAAAAAAGTAAAAAATCTTTGAGTGACAGGTTTTACCATACTCATTTTCCCCAATGGATTGTAGTGTTATGAAAACCATTAGGGAATCAAAAATTGAAATTTTGATTTCCAATCATAAATATCTTGATAATCAGACGGGCGATCAGGTTGTAAAAGCCATGGGATTCCTGACTGACCTAAAGGTTTATAATTATGATTGCAGCATGAGCAATCCAGGATTGTGTTTCAGAATCTGAGGCAATGTTACCGAGTCACTTTAAATTAATGAAGAAAAAAATAACAAAATGTGACTTAGAGGTAGAATGTGGTTTGAATTTAATTTGAATTCAAATTTTTTTCTTAAAGTGTTTTCATGTTCTGTTTGGGTATTTGGCATGTGCTCCTCCTCCCTACATAATATTGTAAATATATATTTCATGATACATGTATGTTCATTTTGTTTTTGTGATGGGAATGTTTATTTTATTGAATTGAATTGAATCATTGGAGTTTAATCAACTTTGTAATCTTCATCTGAAAGTCACACATTTACTACTTTATTCAAGTTACTTTTCAACTTAATATGCATATATCATTCTATTTTTTCATCTTTTTGGAGCCAGAAGGGCATTAATTTGTATACACTGTACATTGTTCTTTAACACAGACCTAATGCCCTACTGGCTCCGAACTGAAAGTCTGTGTGCTATTCCTCTGTAACTTCTCAGGGCTTTGCATGACAAATGTACAAGAAAATAATCGTATATGATGAAAACTAAATAGAAACAATTTTCATTCTTTATCGTAGGAGGCCATCAATGTTCTGAAGATCAGCGAAGATGGCTCCAGAATCTTTGCCAGCACCACATCAAGGGTGTACAGTGTTCCGACGGAGAATTGCCAGCGTTTCAAAACGTGTGCCGAGTGCGTCGCGGGGCAAGACCCTGCATGCTCGTGGGAAGCAGCACAGGGCAGGCAAGGATGTGTAGCTTCTCAGGATGGGTAAGTAGTACAGTCAAACTTGTCTACAGCGACCACCCAAGGGAAACAAAAAATGTGCTTGTTGTAGAAAGGTGGTCTTTGTAGACAGGTGGTCACTGTATCATTTTTGATGCTTTCCATATTGATTTCAGTTCTCTCAATTTGAATTCAACCTCTTCTGTGCAAAGCCATGAGAGAATCGAGTGTCAGCGATGTGTTTCGACTAAAAATAGCTACTCGTATCTTCCTTGAATGAAAACAGGTGTCTTTATTTAAAGGCTCGTTCAGATAAGAGGCGGTGTTTTATGATTCGATACAACTTTTCCTTATATTTTTTCCGTCCACATAATCTCTCGGCAGCGTTTGACAAGCATGTGGCATCTACACTTGTGCTTGCTACCACCTGTGCCTAAAATGTATCCATACCCCTCAATAGACATATCACTTACCCCATCCAAAGAAATTCAATGTTTGAATCCTCTTTTCTTTGCCTTCTTTCATGCTCAGAATAATGGACCTTGAAAATGGATCAATTACTCTATGTCCCGTAGCATCGTCAAGTAAGTATCAAACAATGCTTGGAGTAGTGACTCGGTTCTAATCTTTACAACTGCACAGTATGGAATCCCTCGTGAAATCGATCAGTTCATGAAAACATTCAAGATTTTGAGCATACTTCTCTCTTAGAATTGTTGCTTCTAGTCACCCAGTACTTCACACCGTCTTTCTTTTTTTTTTGGCTGGGAATTTAAATTATATGGGGCCGTTCAATTTCCATTTTTTTTTTCAGGTCCAGTATCAAAATTTAGGGGCTCATGTGTACTGTGCCAGGGTATTGTCTTGGTTATCATGCTGCTTGCTGGAGAAGAGCCTGACATGGCAACAATAATATTTATAAATACGCACCATTTGTCTACTGCCTTGAAATACTGGTAAAAATATTTGGGAAAGAAGTTCTCTTAATTGGTGTTTTTGTGAACTGATAGATTAATGAGGTATCTGATCTTTGCTTTGCATACTAACTGACAGTGAAGCATGGCTTTGAGTCATGTCATACCAAGGGGGTGTTTCACAAAGATCCTAAGTTGAACTTATCTCTAAGTTGGACTTAACAATTATGGAAAGCCGTTAGCATCTTTGAAAATATTTTGAAAAAGTTATTTTAAAAGGCATAAATGTTGATTCAAATCATTCTTATTTTCTATTATCAAGGAGATTTCATGTTCTTGATGTGGAATTTATAAAAAGTCTAAAATACTTCCATTTTTCGCTTTTGAATATATTTATTTTAAGGCTACAAATGGCTCTCCATAATTTTTAAGTCCAACTTAGAGTTAAGTTCGACTTTGATCTTTGTAAAACACCCCCCAGGACATACACATGTGCATCAGAAATCTTAAGAATAATACCACCAGAGTATTCTCACTGGATTATATTTCACTTCTCACTTTAATGAGGATTTCAGTTATTTTGTTTATTTTGTATTTATTTTACGTTGAAAGTAGAACTCATTTTGTTAGATTCATTTATATTAAAGTAACAGTCATCATAATTGATTAGTAGATGAAGAATTACATGTATTAATAGAATCATTAACAGATTAATCTAATTTGATGAGGAACAAGTAGTAGAGGTTCTGTGTCCTTCATTGTGATCAGAAAGAAAATTGAAAATTTCTAAAAAGGGATTTGAAACTTGTTTTTATCTCAGAACTTATGACTTAAATGCAAGACATAAAACAATAACTCCTCTGTATATCTCTATATTTAGCATGAAAATGGCTAGTAACTTTCTATGAACTATTGTGATTTTGTTTGCATGTGGAAAGAGATCGATGTAGTATTAGTGTGGTCACGTTTAATGCCTGCTATATGTATATGTTTTCACTAAAGTTGTAAAATATTTCCATTCCTATTGTTTTGGCCATACGCTGTACATTCTAGACCAAACTTTATTTGTTGAAATCCATTCAATATTCATTAGCTGGTTTATTCACTTTTTGTTTTCTTCCCATTGTCTTTTGGAGCATTCTTTTGAAATTGTTTTCATCCACGGTTAATTCACACACTTTCTCACACTTTAATTTCTTATTTGAGTTCTGCTCATAAAAGCAAAAGGGCACCCCCACTTTCACCCATCCCCTATTTCTGCCCCCTCCCCCCAATTAAAAAGAAGAGAAAAAGAAAGCACTTCAGCTTCAATTTGGGCAGAAATGCGCTTTTCGCAACTAGATGGAAGCACTAGAGAATTTTTTCCCCAAACAAAATGTAATATTTTATACAGCCCCCTTTTATTTTAGTTCCATAATATTTTTAAAAAGTGATCATTTCCCGGAGAGCTACAGGTAATATACTGTGATGCATTCAACATCACTTAACAATGCTCTCTTTTTGTGTTGCCTGTGCGTGTGTGTCTTTTTTTTTCTTCTGTGATCGTCCTCCTCGTCTGCCACCAACCAACAGCCCCGACGCTCCAGACGAGCCCGGCCACGCCGGCCACCGACACCACCGATCAGACGCCTTCCTTGACGGGCACAACCACAGGCAAGGATGGACAAACGCCCAACTCCAACTCACAAACCGGTACATCCAATTCTTCGGAGAGCATGGGAAACTATCCCCGACCTCCACCTCCAGACATTTCCTCCGCCACCTCTACCACTCCTAGCCGATTAACTTTCCGTACAACTCCACCACTACCGCAACCCACCACCACCGAGTACAATCCTTTCAACTACACACCCATGGAGCCCAATAGTGGCCAGCAACTAGTTTGTATGTACAAGATTCCTCTACGTTCTCTCTCTTTCATTTTATTTTGGACAAATTAACAACTCCAAAACTAATCTTTTCACAGGGAAGTTTCTTGTAGAGCGAATTCCAAATCATGAACGGATCGAAGCAGAAATAGAACACATCAGGTCCGAGGACGAATGTTAAGTTCTGATTTTGAGAGGAAAACTTTATTATTGCACCTCTTTGTCAATTACAACCAACAGTTTTCAATAATTCAGTTATAAGGGGGGGGGGGGGGGTTCAGAGGGTTGTGAGAAAATTAAGGGTAGGAAATGTACTCAAAAGTACCTGATGTTTGGTAGTTTTTCTTGATCATATCTGTTCATGATTTGAAGACAGCTTACAAGAAACAACCCTGGTGCAATTGTTGTCATAATTCCAAGAGTTTCAATTGTTTTTTTTGTTTTTGTTTAAAGCCAATTATTATTAATGTCTGACTCTCATCCCATTCAATACCAAGCAAAACATCCATCTCAAAACCTCCGGCTTCTCTACTTATGCTTCTGCGATTTTTTTTTGTATTTAAACGACACACCACGCCCTAGCTTACCCCCCCTGATGTTTCTGTAGATCATGTGTATACCGCTTGGTTCTACTTCTCTAAAGGTCTCGATTTCTGCCAGGTTTAGCTTTTCTTTCCACACCCGATCCACATCACCTATTATCATGAACACTGTCTAGCTTACATACTCCGGACACGATTAATATACATCCGCTTCGCACGATTAAGTCGAGTTAAAACGTACATTTTCAATGTTGAAAACCGCTTTTCTGGATTAAGCCAAGTTCAATGTACACTTTTGAAATCTAAAAAAAATATGTTTTAGAATAATCATCAAGTACTAGTCACTTTTTCATTAAATACAAAATGTACTGTATATTTGCAATACAGCCGCTGTTCAGAAATTTAACCCAGACATGCCGCTTGTTTAACAATTTAGAGTTCCATTGCATGTTTCACAAAAGATGGAGTTGGGTCTCATGATTTATATTTTGTCCTGAAAATTGACCGTAGGAATTAGAAAAGAAATAGTACTATACATCGGAAAATTTATGTCAGAATGTCCATATTCTTCTAAAATCTGGTCCATTATTCAAGGGACATTGATCCAGTGCTTCAAAAAAAAATCTTGCTTCATGCTTTAACAATAATATTTAAATTCCTTTCATTTGCATGATGATATGGCCAAATTATTATTTTAAAAAAAATTGGGGAAAATAACAAGGCCGAATGGATATTTCAAATCAAGAAATTTGAAGATTAAAACAAAATTAATATATATTTCGATCTTTAGTCACCTGGACATGCTTATCTATTACATAGTAGAGTAATCTTCTTTGATGAAAAATAGCACTATACTCTGAATAAACAAGGCCTTAAGCGCAGAATATAGTTTAAGAAAGATGGACTTTTCATCTCGCTACCATTCTTGACAATCAAAATAAATTAATTAGGGTCTTACCCTTGGAGTGATTCCAGCAAGAAATGAACAATTAGGGAATTATCCTCTAGATGACTTTCATTATGATTTGAACAGTCACCAGTGTTTTCAGAAACCAGAATTCCTAACCAAACCGACACAATCCCTTCTTAGAGCTTAGAACCCCATCAAATTAACAAATACCACGTTTTAAAGAACGTTTTGATGAAACAAGAGTGAGTTCTAATAACCCCTGCAGTAGTTCTTGTTTAAGTTTTAAAAAGGTACATGTACCATTTCTCTTTCAATTAGTGTTTTCTTGCTGTGCTGTAGTGTAGTCATTAAAATTTTGCCGTGACTTTAAAACAATAATGTAACTTTCTTTTGTTAACTCTAAAAAGTCCCTTCGGTGCCACATCGTTTTCGCTAAGTTTTGGTTTCAGTATTACAAATCTTTTAAAGTTATTGATATATTAATGATTTCCCTGAAATGAAATAGTTTTTATGCCACTTAGACCGGAAACAGGCAATAATAAGTAGCTCTCACTATACAATTATAAAATAAACAGTTGTAAATCTTCTGTATCAAATGACAAAGACCATATTCAATTATGATGGTTGCAGGGAAGATAGGCATGGGTGGGGGGGAAGGGAAGTAGGAGAATAAAGTCAAGGTATTGATACAGAACCAAAGAAACACTATCTTTGCCCTTGGAAATCCTTTATTAAAATGCTAATATTAGAGTCAAATAGTGTCCGATGGATAAGCAGTTCAAATTAAAAACAAAAAACAACCTGTGATTTGCTAGAAACTGAACATTTTGGCAGATTAGTACCTATTAAACAATTCAGATTGTCGTGTCCCTATTATTAACAATGACACTTACCTCCAAGAAAATTTTCTCCCAATTTCCACAAGTTTATTGTTTGCATTAAAGCTTGGACAAGTAAGGCAGTTTCAAAATGTTTGATTTTTTAAGAGGGCAGTTATGAAAAGCTACATGGATCCATTTAATAGAATTGTTAAATCCCTATTTTACCTGAAGTTTTACTGTTATTAGTTGACATTTTTAAAGTAGGAATTATTTCCCATTTGATGCTCATCTCAGATGACATATCTCCCCCTACCTCTCTTTTATCTGACCTCCACCTGTATCACCTCCACCAGCACTACCCCACCCCCATTGTGCACCATCTTCTGGTTTGGTCTGCTGTGTGGGTGTGTTTTTACTAACAGAAGGGCCTATGTGTGGGGACGTGGGAGTAGGGGACTTTAACCCTACCTAGAAGGATGAGATGTACACATGAGATGTAATAATGATAATCACATTATGATATACACTGTAGTGTCCGTAAATAGTTCCAAAGTTCCTAGCTTTAGCTCTGACAGCCGGTGTCTGTGCACAATACGTTAATTCATTCTGTGCACAGTAGGTTAATCATCACTTGATTCTCCCCTCCCGTTTAAGGTACATTGTTTGGGAATACATTTAGGATATGAAATTGGAATTGAGCTATTTTTTTTCATGACTTGACTTGAGATCAATAAAAAAAACCTCTGGGGTCTAGTTTTGAATTTTGAGTCCAGAACGAGTGCTCTTATAAAAGGCTCTGTAAATGAAACTTGACCATTTTCAATTACATATAGGTGTATGTTAATCGGGAGTCCAATAACGAAAGGCTGCTGTTCTGATGCGGATGATGAGTGCTTTTAATTTAACATAATAATAATAATAATTATAGGCATTTCTATAGCGCCGTCTATCTATAAATTCTATTCTTAGGTGCATTAATTATTACCCCAGCTTTTATAGCCTAGCTGCCATTACAGCGCTCCAGTATTTCAAGGAATTAATTCCTGCCAGGTACCCATTTACCTTACCTGGGTCGAGTGTGGCAAATGTAGCCTTGCCACAGGACATTAGTGCCGTATTGGGGAACGGACATACCATCGGAGGTGAAGTTAGGTAGTGGATACAAACATAAGAAGCAAGAGAATATTGGGGACATCTCTCCTTTGTAGTAGGAATTACATCTTTTCCTCTACTCTCATCATTTATAGTTTAAGAGGATTAAGTTCTGTAACAAAACTGAAGGTGCTTTGGGATGTGACTTGGATTAATTTTCCCTTTTTTCATGGTATACGTTCAGGGTGATTTTTATTTCTGATTTCTGGTTACTCAGATTCTATTTCTGGTTATTTGCATGCATTTGCAGTGTACACCTACTGCACACACTTTTATTGATGCCATGTATATTATTTGTTGTAAATTTACAATTGGACGTGGAACTATAACCAATACATGTACAAGTATTACTAAATTCTAAATGGTATGTGCATATATACACGTACATGTACATTCAATATGTGAATTGCACCTTTGGATATTTTACTATATTTGTGGAATGAGCATTTCATATAGTATATCAAATTATATTATAGAAATGCCTCTATAGACATACATTCTTTTTAATATTCATGTAGTCACATATATGTACATGTACATGTATCTGTGTCAAATGATTTTTCCTGTCGGAAACCAGTCTTTATATTCGATTTTGATATACATTACACATTCTGTCATAATTAGAATTATGAAAATGCAATTTGTATTCCAGCAAATATCTGGATGATATAACAATTAAAACAAACCCATTGCTTTCTATTCAAATAATTTGATTAAAGAAATAGCTTCACAACACTAAATAGAAAGCTTGCAATATAAGTAGTTTGCCAGTCTTAAATGATCTTAGATTTAGGGTAGTTTAGAATAAAAAATGCAGTTGCAATGCATGCCAATCACCACCGTAGTATAAAGAGATAACATTTGCACAAACAAAAAAAGAACACCTGCACACACAAAAGAAAGCTTGCATTAGCTAACATTTAGTTAGAAGTAATAGCATAAGAAGTCTACACATACATAAGGAGTGTTAACGTTACTCTTCGATTCTTTCAGTTGTACAAATTAATATAATCAGTATATAAAACAATGTTAATTACATCTGGTGCATGGTAGTGCATTTTGATGCCTGTGGTATTTCATTTGAAGGATAGATAAAGGACTTAAGACCTTATGCACCTAAAGTGATACTTTTTGCATGGTAGTGCATGCCAGTGATAGTGAATAACTAAATTGTAATATACTAGCAATAGAATGGACTATGTTATGTGCAGGTGGGGAGGGGGAGATTGGATAGATATTTGCCATCAAGAAAACCAAACACCAGGTGAAGTTATTCAGGAACACCTTAGGCAATGGGCTTTTTTCTCACAAAAATAAATTATGTTCAATGATATTTGATACGTACATGTAGGACTGTAGATATCTAGAAACAATTATAACAAATATAGAATTGCCCAGCCATTTTAGGGAAATATCAGACCTGATACTTCTTAATTCTTCTCTTCAAGAAATCCAAAAAAGAATTGTGAATCTTGGAAAGAAAAAAGGAATAGAAAGAAGAGAAATACACTGCTTTGTATCAAAAGTAGAATTTATAATTTAATTAATACAATTTCTTGGAAAAAATTAGGAAATAGGAAATTTATTTAGAGTATTATTTAGTTGGTAATTTTAATTCAGACAATAGTGCGCTTAGAAACACCTGTATTAAGCGCCTAATAAATGTTATATATTATTATTATCATTATTATAAACAATGATGTTAGAAAGAAAAAAAGGAATAGGAGGAAGAGAAATACATGTTTTGATCAAGAATAATTTATGATTTAATTGATAATATTTCTTTGAAAAAAAATCAAGGAAATAGGAAATGTATTTGGAGTATTATAAACAATGATGTTGGAAAATAAAAAATGAATAGGAAAAAGAGAAATACACTGTTTTTGATCAAGTAGAATTTATGATTTAATTGATAATATTTCTTGGAAGAAAAATCAGGGAAAAAGGAAATGTATTTAAAGTATTATAAACAATGATGTTGCTTTTCATGGCCCCGTCTTATAAAGAATTTTGATTGATCTGAATCAATTGCAAGTCTTCTAATCACTCGCAAGTTTGCAATCACAAAAAAACTTGCAACTTCTGCAGGTCAGTTACAAAACTTGAATAATTACAATAATTTGTAGAAAATAATACTTGCTGGAACATATATTTCATAACTATAAATATTCTATGTTTTTAAAATATCATCGCTCTCATAGATATATGTCAAAATCACAGATGAGCTGAAGCAAAAAGTAGAATGAAAAGGGGAATGCTATATTTATGATTTGATAAATAATATTTCAAAAATAAATTTGCAAAATGGACATGGAAATATGGATATGAATTTATTAAAGATCACTCTGATATGCTATATAAATCTAATATACGGGCCAAATATGAATGAATATATAAAAGCCAAGATGGGGGTAATATTAATCTTTATCCATTAGAAAGCAATGTATGCTTGTGGTTAATTAAGTGAGACCAATTTTATACAAGCTATTGAAATGTGGTCTCAGCAAGACAAAACTAATTACAAACCTATAAAGACTTTCTCATGCAGTTTGGAACTGTCTTGTGGTTTCAAAGCGATCACGCTCATTTGTGGTTTTGATTTAATTTTAAACAAACATCCAATTGATTTGAAAGGAAAGGAAAGTAATTGAAATAAGTTGCCTTGAATAAATAACAGGATGAGAAACCACGATGGGTGCTTTCGATTAATAGAAAGTTTGTAGTTATCATGAAAACAAAAGGAAGGAAAGAGAAAAGATATTAACCACTTATCTTTTCAAGTGAACTATTAGACAGTTTGCCAGCCTACAAATAGAATACAGCAAAAGCTCTAGAAAAGTGCATTGGTCTCTCTTTAGCCTACATTTTCAGAAAGTACATTTATGCAACCTAGAATTAGATATATCTCAGATTTAGCCAAATTGATGTAGTAGTAGTGAAAAATTTGATGGTAATCTTTTCATCTTTTTCTATCCACGTGTGCAGTCATTTAGTGTACAAATCACTCACATTAAAAAGAAATGGTCTCTGTGGTTCTCCCTTTGTGTACACGTATTACTTTAGTGGTTCAAAGAAAAATAAACATGTTTGCTGTGAATTCATCTTTCACATGACACTTTCACTTGAATGCTGTGGTATATTGTCATGATCAATTAAAACAATAGAGTTAAGATAGAGAGCTAGTCGAACCATTCAGTTTATCATGTTTACACGATTGGAACTGTTCTTGGACATATTTTATGACTGTGATTTGTCCAAACAGCAAAAAAAAATTCCATTTACAAAAGTTCCTGCAATAGATCCCTCATTAGAATCAGTCTAGTGCAAACAAAGAAGAAGAGGTGCTGAAATAACCAAGATGGAATAGTTTATGGAATTCTAACGTCATAGGGACAAATAGAGGTCAGACTTTATATTGCCCATTTATTGAGAATTTGTGAAAGATTAAAAAATAGTTCTTCAAGTTTTTGCACAGACATTGTTTTTTCATTATCCTTTTTGTATGCATCTGAAACAAATCTTACTCCAATTTTTTGTCAATCCAAAATAGAAAAAGATGTCGAGAAGAAAGTAGAAACGTTGATCTTTGAAGGAGCAAAGAAATTTCACCTTTCGCAAATTTTCTCTTGTTTCATCAATTCATGGTGGCACAAGGCCAAAAAGATTGCAATGGAAACGTTAGGTGAAGCGATCATGTGGTGTATTCGTAGGAACATGCTTGCTGTGAATATACCTATGAACATGTAGATGTTACAGTGTAGGATATCATGGTAGTGTTTACCAAACTCAAGTATGCAGAGAAAGCGAAAGGTACCATGCTTTGGTAATAGAATGAGATGAAAGTCAGACAGGTATTCCCAAGAAGAAAGGATAACATTCTTCTTCATGGGTGTAGGCAAAATATGATGTTTGTAGAAAGGAAAGACAACAATTTGCATTTCATTTGAAAAGATGTACGAGAACGAGAGGAATCTGTATACTTACAAGCTAGTGCTGTTCACACATGTAATCTGTGGCTAACCCTCATGAAAAAACATTCATCCTAATCCCCTCATGTTTGCTTCCTCCCTCTGGAACTAATTGATCATTTGTATTTCTACCATTCAATCATTACATCACTAACGACATGTACATGTACCTACCCCACATACAAAGTCACACTTGCATATGATATGTGATTTTCAGAATCATAATCATTGCCCTGGGGAGTGTTTCACAAAGACTAAGATTGACCTAAGTGGGACTTGAATTATGGCAGGCTATTCATGCCACTGGTTGCTCTCAACATTGGTCTCTCAAGGGACGTCACAAATCTAGAGAATCCACATTTTTGTATACTTTATTATTGAAGAAAAAAAACATCTAAAGATCATAATTTCGAAAGTTTTCCCCACTAATTTCACATCTGGTTCAAGACTTTTTAAGGGCACAAATCGCCTGCCATAGTTCAATTCTAACTTAAGTCGATCTTAGTCTTTGTGAAACATTCCCTTGTAGTGGTAGCCCTTCACATATCCCTTCCCCCTCTAGCCTCAGTGATGTTTTACATTGTAAAAATTAAAAATTAAAATTATTTTTGTTGTCAAATATTTGGTCCAGTGATATACATTGCTGGAGCATGGACATGACATTTACATGTTGCTGAAGTTGTCTATTCTAAAACAATACTACCCTTTCCGGAGGACACAGTTGAAGCTTGGAACTGGTGCAATATATGATTCCATACACGGGAGGATGATTGGGGGGCCACAGACATGACCCCATATTTCTCCAGCCCTAATGCCTCAGTCACACCTTTGCGTATTTGACTTGCGTATTGCTGCGTATTTATGGCAAGCCGTTTTAACATTTATTCTTATTTTCTTGATATCAAGAAATAGGAATAAATGTTCCTATTTCTTGATATCAAGAAATAGGAATAAATGTTAAAGCGGCTTGCCATAAATACGCAGCAATACACAAGTCAAATACGCAAAGGTGTGACTGATTCTCAATCTGCCATTAAAGTTGGTTAGAATCGGCAAACATAAAACTGTGGTGTTGCGATATCATAGGTCATTATATTCTTTCACTTATATGAAATTAATATGAAATTTGTTTTTGAATTACGACCTTTAAATACAAGCATATTCTGTGGAAACAGCTTACGATAGTATTCAAACTGTTTAGAATTGGGAATGAAAGTCCACAATTCCTATTGCGATAAACATACCGGTACAATCAGGTATACATTTTCCAAACAAGGTTTTAAGGTCTCAATTTTTTCCCTTCTTCTTCCAGATTTCCCACTATTAGTATTAGCATACATTTTCATTCAAATATATAACAATTCATTCTCATTACATAATTTCAATCTCACCCCCCCCCCCTCATCTTTCATCTGACTACCCTCACCCCTCCCAACCCCTTTCTATCCAGTGCCCCATCCCCAGTATACATGCAGATACATGTAGGTATCTGTACATTGAATGATTTGCATTCATAATTGTGTATACATATCAGTATTGATACCGCTGATATATTAAAGATAAAGTTGAGTTCTGGTCATGCGATTGCATTGTGAAAGAAAAGGTGTGGAATGGATCAGAAAAAGTTGATCATGTAGCATGTAAGTATTGGTGTGTTCTGCAAGGTTCTGGAGTCATCAAAATCATAATAAATTTGGCCCAGTCTTGGTAAAGTAACAAGCACTGTACACAGAAATATGTATATGGGACTACACAAATGTTGTCAGACCTACTTACCGTACCTTGATTTCCTTATCTTTCTATGCTCATTACTCGGCCAGTATACATTTTCTACCAAAATTGTTTGGCAAATGACATTTATTTGTATTCTTGAACATTCAGTGTAAGTTTTGTTTGATTCTGTGAGAATTCATTTTCTTTTTTTTACCAGAACTCAAGTTTATCTTTAATAAGCCTATGTATGCTTAAAGTGATGTACACATATTTACACATGTATTTGAATATATTTTCAGTAAAATGTATTTCTAGTTTAAAAAAAAAAATTGTAAAGGAATTTCTCTGCCATTTCATTGTAAGTCCTCTGTCCTCTACTGAGAGCCAGAAGGGTGTTACTTTGTTTACCTTTAAACAGAACTAATGCCCTTTTGGCTCTGAAACAGAGGATGTAACCATGTTTATATACCTCACTTAAGAAATCCAGCCATCTGATTGGTCGAATTGCATTCATAAACTTCAACTGTTCCTGTAAAATTCCCGGTAACCATGCATAAACATTTCAATATTTTTAATAACCATGGTTACACTTGGAAATATACTGCACTTTGTACACTATGTGCATGTACAGTATCTTCCGCTTGGAGCCAGAATTTATTTTTTAGTCTATTTTTTTTCGGCATATAAAAGTATTAATGACTGCTTTATTTTTTTTCGGCATATAAAAGTATTAATGACTGCTTTAATATTCGAGAAATAGTTGTTTTCATACGCTCTCGGGAAGGTTACAATTGGGCTATTCCCCTCGGCAAGCCTCGGGGAATAGCACAATTCTAACCTTCCCTTGAGCGTAATAAAACAACTATTTCTCTCAAAGCAGTCATTAATACTATAATGCAAAATTGATTCAAAATTATTGTTTTTTGTACTGTTAGTTATGCATATGCTTATTGAAAGTTAATAGATTGTGTTTTTTACAGTTGTTTTCCCATGAAGCGAATGAAAAAGAAAATGATATGGCACGTGCTAAAACTTTGTCAATTAACACAAAAATATTATGTACATTAAGTGTTTAATGAAGCATGGATTAATTATCCCATCTTTGCCCCCATTTTTAATGTAAAGTGTAAAAAAACCAGCCCCTTCCCCCCTCCTTACTACCCCCCTAAAAAAATTGTATGGTCCATATAATTATTCCTTGTTCCCAAATAACTCCTCCCCCCCCCCCCCACAAGTGCCAAGTGTTTTACATTTTTCATTTATATTTTGCTCTTTTTCTTTTCCTCTCCCTCCCCAATCTTTTATTTCAACTTCCCTTCTCCCACCCATCCTCTCTTATTATTTTGCGATATGTTTGTTTATTTTTGGTGTTGTGGTTGTATAGGCGAATGTGAAGAAGGTAAGCATGAGGAAATAATATATTTGGCGTTGCCTTGTAACCTGCTGTATGCTGTGATTGTAGCTTGCTGCATGGAATGTACATGTTCTTATACTTCTAATGATAATTCAACTCCTAATGATAACTCAACTAATAAAGATTAATTGGGGTATTCTAAAAATCAATATTAATGGTACTAATTCAGAGGAATTGAGGTATTCTAAAAATTTAATCAAATCTTAGGCGATAACAAAAAAGAGTCCTTCGATATGTGATATTAATCTATTAACATTTTGATTTAGGTATTCTTAAAGTTTATATTAATTGAATCGTAGGAGATGAAAATAAAAAAGTCCTTTGATTAGTGACATTAACCTTTCAATAACACCTATAGATTATGTGCATTTTTAAATAATCAATTGATAAAATGGTAAATTTTGTACTATTTTGCCTACAGATTAATGTATGCAAAAACTCTTGAAACATTTCACTCATTTATAGAGTAAAATTGGGGAATCTTTGAAGGTAACACAACTGAGATAAAGTACAAAATCGTATACTTAACTGATCTATGGAGGTGAATTCTTAGGGCAGATTAGGCTATTGATGAAGTAATATGGAGCGTATTTTTTGTGGTGCTAAATTGTTTAAAAGTTAAACATATTAGATAGTGGATGGGATAGCGATAAGGTACCAGTATTAAACAAAAACGAATAGTCCATATGTCATTGCCTTTATGACTGTTATACTTACAGAAATTATTTACAATGTTGTACAGTAGAATACCGTTTTACATTAACTTAAAGAAATCTTGAACAAAATTAAAAACCGGCTTGGAAAATTGATAGTGATCATAGGGATTTAACATGGTTTGAGAAAGTGTTTGGGATCGTACAATTACATGTACTTAACTTACCGGTATTCATATTACATGTACATGTTTATCATAAATTCATTCAAACAAAAGTATGAAAGTGTTAAAATGACTACCGTAAAAGCCCATGTTTATTAAGTCAATAAACTGTAGCAAATAAAATTACAATTAAAATCCAAAAGAAGAGTTGTCAACAAATGATAATGACATCATCCAAGAGGGGATCATATTTATTACTGGTACGAATTGAAAAAAATATATATCAAGAGTTGGTTTAATCCTAACATTAGCTTTAAGGATATCTCTGTGATCTTCAAAGTTGGAAATCTGCTCTTTCTTATTTTATTCTATTTGGGCACTTTTGTGAGCATCGTCTTTGTGTCAATATTTATCCCTTCTATCATTCAATTTTTTTAATAATATTTAGTCTGTGGGAATACCACCTCAAGACCTGAAGGTTTGGGTATAAATTTTCTTCTTTCCCTACTTATGCTTGTTGGCTCTTATATTATTTTGGCATTGTAGACTTGTTTGAGACGGTGTATTATAGTAGGGTTTTGTCTTCTTTATTTATTTTGTGATCTCGAGAAGCGAAAAGTCAATTTAAAAATGGGCCAAGTGATGATGTGTGTACTTTTGATGATATGTTTACCTAGACCAAATGGGGCTGAAGTGTACTTCAAAGATAAAAGTATATACATGTACATGTGGTAAAGCTGCACTTATAATATTTTTAAAGTACCTAGATGTATACTGCACACATCCATATATCTTTTATTTTTGAGTGAGAAAAAAAAAAGCTCTTATTTTATGTTTGCATAGCCTACCCCCACTTTATGTTTTGTTGAATTCTTTTTCTTTTTCTTTTAAACATGGATATGTACATTAATCATGACATTCTGAATACCGGTTTACGTTAGTACCCTTAAAACTACTCTTGGAATGCAAGCAATTTTCCTTAAAGTAAAACAAAAACATGGTAGTAAAGAAGAGCCAAGTATGGCAGCCATTATTCCATCGGTTGAAGAGGCAGGTTTTTAAAAATCAGCCACAATGAAATGTAGCTAAAATAGCTTATTTACATCCACTTGCATACAGTACAGTGTGGATCATTTAGGGTTAGAGTAAGGATATAAGGTTAGGTTTTTTGGCTTCTTGCTTCTTGTAAACTTGCTCCGTTTTTATGCCTTCGCCCATCGAAGGTGGTGCTGGAGGCATTATGTTTTTGGATTGTCCGTCCGTCCATCCATACATGTACGTCTGTCCCGCTTTCTCGTTATCGCGATATCTGAAGATCCACTAGAAATATGAGGCTCAAGCTTGTTAATAATATGTATCACCATAGGAAGATGATCTGATAAGATTTTGGTTACGTAGGTCAAAGGTCACAGAGGTCAATTTCTGAAATTTCAACTTTTAGCTTTGCTATTGTGATATCTTAAGAACCACTAGAGATATGGGGTTCAAACTTCGTGATAGTATGTATCATCATTGGAAGACATATACGGTAGATTTGTGTTAAGTAGGTCAAAGGTCATAGAGGTCATTTTCCGAAATTACAGGTTTTATTGTTGTTATCGCGATATCTAAACGTGGTGCCAGTATTACTATAGGAAGACGATCCAATTACATTTTGGGGCTACTAGTTCAAGATCATAGTCATCCGTTGACATTTGATCATAGACTTTTTGTTTTCATAATGATATATCATGAACAATTTCATCCATTTCCAATACTGAATTTAGGGTGTAGGCATAAAGGAGATGTCACATTTATCTTGTTTCTTGTTTCTTTTTTGATTTCTTTGCTTCTACAAAGATTTGTTTGGCATTGGAAAATAGTTTATCAGATATATATTTGTGATAGTGGCATGGTGCTGTATTGTCTTTAGCTTTGCTTTGTGAAGGCAGTTGGAACTGTTTTAAAAGCTGTTTGGTCTTTGGGCATAAGTTATTTTGTGTCATGTTTCTTTCTCAACATCTTATACCTTCTTTCCTATAATGTACAGTAGGAATAATATTTAAATTATGGTGATTGTGGGAAATGTATTAACAGTATGGTATTTGGTATATTTTTTAAAGGGTTTATATTCAGGTTTCACAGTACAAAGGGGTTGTACATGCTTGCATTATTGGTTATATTTTAAGAAAAGTTTGTATGTTCTTTTGTGAGTTGTGAGGTCTTAGATATAGAAGTTTAATATTTATTATTGATTTTGTTCATCTGTAGATGTAATATTGGCTACTCTTCCAATTTATTTTTAATTGCCTTAGAGGAGATAAGATAGATAGAAAGAGAGAGAGGGGGAAGAGAGAGTGGGAAAGGGAGAGGTGGGGGGGGGGGAGATAGAGAGAGAGAGAGATTTCTGAAAGGAAGGGATACATGTATAGAATATTTATGAGGACCCTAGATTTTGGAGGTTTTTTTGTAAGAAGTCTCCCATTTTGATATATTCTGATCTTCTAAAAAGTAATGAAATTATTTATCTTTTAAATATATAAATGAAAAGAAAGGACATATTCAATCTTAATCATCCATTATTTTTAATAATTATTAGTAAAAGAAGCAGGGATAGCCTTTACAAATGACTTCTTTTTTTAATTTTTAGGTCACGCTTATAATGATAGAGAAGTGTTTATTTGTGTGTCCTATTTCATTTTTATAGAAGGAAAAACAGGGGAAGTAGAAAGAGAGAAAGAGAGAAAGAGAGAGAGGCAGAGAGAGGTTGGAGGGGATGAGAACTAAAAGAGGGAGTGGAAAAGAAGATATATTCAAAGCATTGCAGCATTACCACACCACCCTTTGCTTCAAGTACCCATACATGTAACTAACACCAGGGCCCCATTTCACAAAACTTGTCATCAGTGACACATGACAGTTTTTGTTATAAGCTACTGAAATCCTTGCTTTTGATTGGTTATCAGCAGACTTGTCACTGATTTTTGTCATTTGTCATTGAAAAAAGGCTTTGTGAAACGGGTCCCAGCTTTGGAAGTTTCTTTTGCAAAGGTCATATCTATCTATACATCGATGGTAATCGGTACAAGAAAAACCAATCAGAGGTCAAATCTCCTTTAATAGTTCGAAACACTGATTAAATAATCCTCTATTTTCTTTCTCTATTGTCTTATAAAACTAGGTCCCAGGATGGAGCTGAGTATCTGTTATCCCTGGATCCTGTCTTCAGTCCTTATCGTGTGCTGCTGCAATATCCCAACGTGCATTGCACTCTTCCTTAGCTGCAAAAAGAGGAAAAAGAACTATTCCCCCTCCAACAAGATGAACAGGTAAGACATGATTACATACTTTCGCGACCCCCCCCCCCCCCCCGGATGGACACCAAATAATCTTTACTTACTGCTTCTTTAGTTGTTGTTTTTAGAGTATCTTTGCCTCAGATTCTAAACAAAATCCTGGATTTAGCTCATACTGCAATCATAATTATAAACCTTTAGCTCATTCAGGAATCCCATGACTTTACAAGCCAATCGCCTGTTTGATTATTAAGATATTTATGATTGGAAATCAAAATTTAAAAATTCGTTTTCCTAACGGTTTTTATAACACTACAGTCTATTGGAGGAAATGAGTATGGTAAAACCGGTCACTCAAAGATTTTTACTTTTTTGAGGCACTTCATGATCATTTTGAAGGGCAATTTTTTTAGGGCTTCAATATTACACCATTTCACAGACACTGAAAACATGTAGAGCCATGCATCTTAGATTTAACATTGTTAAACGGTGCGTTTAATCTTTGATTAAAAAAAAAATTAATTTCTTAGAAATCGGGACGCATCTCAGAAGGTGCCGCTACATTCCATGGAGCGGCTCGACTCAGACCGGTCGGACCGGCTCAACTCGGACGTGGACGAAGAAGCCGATGAACTCTCACCCATGACGCAAACAGACAATGGCTCGCCTCACCGTTCCATTAATGAGAAATCGTTACACGAAAAGAAGAACGGACAGTCGTCGGTACCGTTGAGGATACCTTCGACGGGCACACCCGTCCGGGGGACAACAGTCTCGGCATCGGAAGCATGATAGTGTGTGTGTTTGTGTAGCTACATTTTTAAAGGTAGGTGCTGTGTAATGACAATTCACTTTTGATAACAGTGCACAATGCCAGGACCCCGTTGCATAAAATTTACTATTGATGGTAACTTTGCCATCAATGGCAACTACCATGGTGACAGGGCTCAACAGCCAATCAAAATCAAGGTTTCCATGGTAGTTACCATAATCAATGGTCAGAGTTAATAAAGCAAAATGGTATATTTATATTCATAAGAAGAGCCTTGAAAAGAAAGAGAGAAGGGGTTAATGCATGACATAACTGTACCCTGGGGTGGGGGCACATGTCTGAAAAACCTCTGACAAGCTTGAAGGGGGGGGGGGATGTGGTGCCACATTTTTCAGATGTCTTTTTTTTTAAAATCTCAATGGGGGGAGGGGGAGGGGGCTGACACAGTAATCTGAAATTCTTATTCTTAAATGATGTACGATTTGCACTCATTGTTTAAACCAATCATAGAGTACAAACCTGAAATCCTTAAAGTCTATTCTCTTACAATGTAACAAAAATTGTGAATCAACGTATGTTATTATACTCCAAAAATGCGATTCACTGATTTCTTTGTATGTTCATGTCAGTGAAAACAAATAATGACTCTAATCAATTTTTGCATTTGTTTTGTTTATAATCTACAGAAACAGCATTCCAGAACTGAAATTCACCATCTTTCCCTGGTGCCTGAGTGCCGCAAGCCGAGATAGCGAGGAAGCCCCCTTTTGCCTTCTTGATCGATCACAAGCCCATTGTCACTGATTCTACACAGTACTATAGTACACGCACAGGTCAAGAAAGGCAGGCATGTGTGACCTCCGCTAGAGGTCAGGGGTCAGGGGTCAGCATCCAGAGGCTGAGACAGGGCTGCATCTGCCCATGGGTGGAGAGGGAAAATGATACAGGATTTGGGTCTAAACAATAGGAAGTGCAAAATATTAAATGTCGGCCGACCGAAAAGTATGAGTTATGGATCGTACCCACTCCATTTTATAAAAGAAAATTAAACCCTAACATACATAGCGGTAATGAAAAATAGAGATTAAAAATACTGAAGCTTCAATTTATTAAGATGCACTTTAAAAAAGATACACATGTAGGTGTAGGCTTCACCACATGGCACCTAATGTAGTTGCAATGCACCTTCTGCGCTTCCAAGAATGAACGGTCTGTCCCGACTCATGAATGCATAGAGAAGGTCGTTGGCTGCCTGAAAGAAGGCCTTTACAGCCAGTGAGAATACTTAGCTCTAACGGCCTTCTTACGCGCAGGCGGCGATGTTGAAGGGAGTGCAGCTAGGCAAATACTGGTTAACGTCATCTACGTCTTCTTTTGGACAACTGTACGTAAATGAATGGACTTAATCTCTACATGGTCGGCGTTCGCGAAACAGACTGAAGTTTTCGCATATGTTAGACTGCACGTAGTCTCGTCAGGCTACACTCCCTTTAATATGTGCACTCTTACATGTTGATGCTTGGCTGGGTACCACTGATCATGAGCTGCATAGAGAAACTGGATTCTGCAGAAAACGTGTGAGGAGTTGCTGATTGTGTATGGTACACCATGCATGTTTCCCAGAATATTGCACTTCAGATACTCTCGGAAGTTAGCCAACTGTTGCTGAAAAAAAGAGAAGAAATTGCCTTTCTATCTATCTCTGATAGGTGGCCTGGGTCGTAGAGTGCAGAAAGAAGCATGAATCTAAGATGGCGACCCAATAGATTGAGTGTACTTGCAAGGTGATATTATGATAATTAAATCCTCCCTTTTTGTTTGGGTTAAAGTATAGCACATCAAGTATTTTCTCAATGTAATTGAATCAAATTGTAGATTATGCTCATAGGTTTTTTAATTTTTTAATTTTTTTGAAATACTTTTTAATGTAATACTCCTGGGATATATTGATATTTTGTAACAAAATATTAGTGTAAGTCAATGTTTGATATCAATCAGAAATCAATGTTTGATGAAAACAAAAATAATGAAAATATTGAAAATATGACATTAGCTTGAAGATAAAAGTTCATTTTACCACTTTAGTTCAAATTTTCTCCCCCCCCTTATTTTAAACAGTGTCATTATATCTCAGGAGTATTAATCAGAAATGTAAAAAAAGTGACAATGAGGCATGATTTCAATGATAATTGATGGCAATACGGCAGTAATTATGATTGAAAACATGTAATTCTGATATCCTATGCTTGTACACCATTTCCTAGTACATTAAAGCTTGCCAGTGTATAGGAATAATCCACCATGCCAGAACTAACAATTAGGTTTCTCTGATAATATTTGTTGGATGAAAATAATATATTGTACGTACTAATCCTTGTAAAGCAAGAATAAGATGTGAACAATTATTTCATTATGTATATATATATTATGTTTGGCAAATTTTTATCGGTACTGCATTCTTTTTTTGTAGAAAAATTGCAATTTGTAATTAATAAAAAACGGGGTGTACATAGGAATGGCTGTATACTATGATTGTGTACATAGATATATAAATTTTGGTTATTTATTTCAGTTTTGAAGTTATCGATGCATTTACAGTTAAGTTTGCCAAATTCCATGTTTTTTTCTTTTCAATTTTAAAGTGCTAAACAGTGCTTGGTCATTTTCTTCCACAGCGCTGTGTTTTAATTGATAGGAAAGTGTGGAAAATAATATACATGTTTTGGAAAGAATGCACCATGTACTATTCATATTTTAACCGGCACTCCTTTTATACAATCCACTCTATTATTAGTAATCAAACAATGTTGTACTCATGTGTCCGAACAACTATCCCATGGACTATTACACCTGCACTAGCACCCTGTGAAGTGTTATTCTCAAACATCTATCCCATGAACTGCTACCCCCCAATGAATATTTCTGCACTGCTTGCACTACTACTTCTACTACCCTCCATCACCATTAGTTTACTACCTGTAGGTTATCAACTAACCCCATTGTGCCTCAGTCACACCTTTGCATATTTGGCTTGTGTATTGCTGCGTATTTATGGCAAGCCGTTTTGACATTTATTCCTATTTCTTGATATCAAGAAATGATTTTCTGTTGTAAAGCAATGGTAATTCTTGATATCAAGAAATAGGAATAAATGTCAAAACGGCTTGTCATAAATACGCAGCAATACGCAAGCCAAATACGCAAAGGTGTGACTGAGGCATAAGGTAACTAGTCTACCAGGGGTAGTTGTCTTAGGGGTAGTCAGTGGGGGTCTAAGGAGATACTGGGGGGTTGGTAGTCCAAAGTGTAGTTTTTCCTAGAATCAACCTATCCTGTTGAAAGCAAGATTATGTGAAATGAACAAAAACACAAGTTTTATCGTCATTTTCCATCCGAACATAAGAATTTGTATGGCATATCTTTATGTATGTATGTGTGTTTACATCAATGTATGATATTTATTTCTGTTTTGTTTATAATGTACATGTTAACCACTCATTGTGCAATGATTTTATACCCGTAGTATGTTACAATAGAAAAGCAGTTTGAAGTTTTATCTGATTGGTTAATACTAAAGTAGAATTTTTTTTTTCAAAGAAAGAAATCTGGCAAATATACGTGTTTATATTGGAATCTAATGCCTTTGTTGTATTTCAATAATATTCTGTATTTTAAGTTTACTGGCATATAGGATTGGTTAGTGGTCTGTGTACGTAAGTTTTTTATCCAAAGGGGCATGAATTTTCAAGGTTTTAATATCTTAAAGAGAAATTGCTTTTTTTTTTAGGGGGAGGGTAGGTCAGAAGAAAATAATATTGTAACAATTCCCTTCTTTAAAGGTTCATTATAAACAGCATTTTGAGATATGAATGTGTAAAGCAGCTGGATAGTCGGCATCTCTGAAAAACAGTGTGAATATATTTTTTCGTCAAATTGATGTTAAAAAATGTTTATTCTCGGTGAGGTTAAGTAAAAATTTACATCATTTCTTTTAACCAATCGTTTCTAGTTTAAAACAGCCTTTGAATTGGTTGTGATGACTCAAACAGATTTATGGTTTCAATGTCATTTTCAAATACTTCATTTCACTGGTAGTAAACGTACAAATTTCAGCTCGTCGGTGTGATTAGTTTTCTTCATCTATTAAATGATTTTTTAAATTTTTGTTTTGGATGGGATGAAGTAGTTATATAATACTGATAACCACTGACCATATACTGAATGTTTACCTTCAATTAAAGGTGTCACTCAAGTGTTACAACTAGCACTATACATTGTCGATGATTTCTTTCTTTGGAAATAAGAAGTAAAGGTAGTTGAAATTAGTAAATATAGGCTAGAATTGAGTGTAAATATGCAGCAGACTTGTTTGTGTATACATTGACCAAAATCAAACTATATGTATATTTTTGTAAAAACCTGCTATCTTCCATCTTTGATTCTTCTTTCTCTTCTTCGTGTGTCATCCTAATTTTCATGATCTCTTCTTTCCTCTTTGTCAAAGCAAAGTGAACAATTTTATTTGTTTGAAAAGAATATGCAAGTTAAATAATGCTGTTGAAAAAATTATGTAGTTGGTAGTTGAACTTGGGATAATATTCCAAGTTGTAAGTTTGAATTGGCAATGTTTTTAATGTGTGAACTGAATTTTAATGTTGCATCATGCAGTTTATTTTTTCCATTAACTTTGTAATGATTATCAAATCTTTAAGATGATCTCAAGTTTATCAATGTCCCTTGGATAGGCTGTTAAGTACTTGGATCTTACAAGCCGTAATGCACATGTACACACACAGTTAGTCTAAGCAAGTGTACTGTAGGACAATAATGCACCAATAAGAGAAATGTCTTATATATATATAGTTAAGTACTATAAAAGTATCTGCTTCAATAACTTAGAGTACTTCATCATATGAATATGTTTACTCTGGTATATTTTAGAAGTAACTAATGTTCAAGGGGGCATAAGTGGTTCCAAAAAAAATCCATCTTATTTCTTTAGGATGCAAAATTTTCTGAATTGTCTATCATCTGTGCAACTACAAATGCACTTTTTGCGAGATTTTGAATGTATTTTATTGCTCCCAATTGTTTATTTATCTGTTGACCTAAAGGTAGTGAGCATACAAAATATAGCATTAAATTCCTCTCTTTTGTAGCATTTCTGAAAAGAAAAATATGATTCTTATCTCACTGTAGACAATCATTTTTATTGCCCTTCCCTTTCATTTTTAGAAGATGATAGGCAAGGTAACATTCCAATGATTCCACATTGAAAGAACACGACACATTTTCGTTATGTAAGAAAAATAATATATTAACAGGCAAAAGTTGTAGATTTTCTTGCATGACTCTATAAAGGTAAGGCGTTTAGTCTGGAAAATTTAACATCTATATTATGAGTACTAGGATAGCTACAGTAATATATTTTAATCTTTTAAGGCACTTGATATCATTATTCATTGTACACTCTTCAGATTCGTTTAAGTGTGTGATGAAATGGTAGTTGGAAGAGCGTTATATAAACCATTCCAGATTTCCCTTGGACATTTATTGTTTTAATCTTTGCCTGAGTTATGTAGCAAAATGGAGGGAAAAAGGAAAATTACTTGATGTTTAATGTGCTTAACAGTGGAACTCAGCATAAAATAATTAAGAAATTATGTGCTTTTATGCCGTTTTGCTTTTTTATCATATTTGAAGATGTCTTTAATAGTGTAGGATACATGTATACCTTCTCATTTGTCCAATTTACACTGAAGATGAAACAGATTTGAACGACTGATCATAATTGTACCCATGTTTAAAAAAAAAGATTAAGAGCTCTTATTACTTACAAAAGTGAAGATTTTGTGATTAATTGAATTTTTCCAAGAAGACCCTTCTTTAATACATCTATATTGAATAAAGGTACGTTGTATATTAGATTAAGGAACGCAAGTGTCTTTTAGAATTTCTATTATATAACCTTGAGAGTAAGAAATTAGGATGCCTTTTATTAATGAGCTAATGTGAACCTCTATAGATACCCACTTTCCATCTTTTTGTAAGAAATCATCGTTTTAATTTCAATCCCGTATCGTCATTTCTTTTTTAATGAGAATTTTAATCCTCCTTTTTGTATTGTCAGTAGATTCAGTCACATAAAGCTGCAGCTAAAAGAAAACAAAACTATGTGAGGTTGTGTGTTAACTGCTGGGCGTATAAAATATTGGTAATATGTATGCAAATTAAACAAATGAGGAGATAATGTATCCTTCCGTATGTATGTGGTATTTTTTTGTTGTGCATACTTCATCATCGTGAAGGAAATGCTGTAGGAATTTAAGTGATGTGTAATAAATACATTCTGAATGTATGCCTAAGCAATAACCAAGTCGTTTTAGATTGCCTTATCACTTGTTAAGCTGTTTGTGTCTGTCTTGATGAGTGATGGACAGAGAGAAACAGAGAGAGAGAGGAGAAAATAGAAAAAAATAGAAAAAAGAGGGAGAGAGAGAGTGAGAAAGAGAGAGGAGACAAGAGAAGAGAATGGCCGAGGGGACAAAAAGGGAGCAATAGAGAGAGAGAGGAGATAAGAGAAGAGAATGTGAGTGAGGGAGAGAGAGAGAGAGGGGGACACAAGAGAAGAGAATGTGAGAGAGACAGAGAGAAAGGAGATAAGAGAACAGAATGTGTGAGTGAAAGAGAGGGGACACAAGAGAAGAGAATGGGAGAGGAGGCAAATAGAAAATAGGAAAAAAAGAGGGAGAGAGAGAGTGAGAAAGAGAGAGGAGACAAATGAAGAGAATGGGAGAGGGGGCAAAAAGGGAGCGATAGAGAGAGGAGATAAGAGAAGAGAATGTGAGAGAGAGAGAGAGAGGGACACAAGAGAAGAGAACGGGAGAGGGGGAAAAAAGAGGAAAAGGAAGAGAGAGCAGACAAAAGAAGAGAACAAGAGAGGAGACATGAGAAAAGAGGGAGAGAGAGGATGAACAAAAGGACAGAGGAAGAGGAAACTGGAAATTAAAAAATATATTTTCATATATATGTTGATAGACTAATAAAAGGTATGCAGTCTAGAATCTGAGAAAATATGTGTTGAAAACTTAAACCTCGTTAACATAAAGTGGCAGGCAGCACTGATATCCATTTGTTATTTGCATCATCTATTATTTCCATTTAATTATAATTATCATAGATAAGTGACATTATAGACATAAACTAGTTTTGCAGTGTCTCTGGTTACCTGAGATATCAAAAATTGGGCAATTTTTTTAATTAAAAGAAAGGAAAAAAATAGTAATCAATGACAAAAGAAAAGGAACACAAAACATCTTTTAAATGAATTCCAATATGCATATTGTTTAATTATAGCAATCATGTACATGATTCATAAGTCATAACATCATACTTTATGATTTATTAATGTTTAGATGATAAAAAGCAACAAAAACATGGTAATAATTATGAATTATCTCAGGTCATAGCACAAACTGCTAATCAGCATTTCATGAAACAAGACAAAGTCCTGTAGAGAAGTCCTGTATTTTTTTTTATTTTTACAAATTACATGTGAATACTAAAATATGTACAGAAGAATGTTATCTTTTAAATGACAAACAAGAATGGAAAATTTAAATCCTGTTTCATGAATAAAGCCGATTAGCACCTTATTGTTACAATATATGTTACAATAAAACAAGTACATGTAACAAGTTTTCCCCAAAACTCTAGGCATCTAAGAAAACACAACATGTGGTTGTTTTAAACCATCATACATGTAGGTGTGTTCATCGAATATTGAAACTTTTGGAAATCCAGTACTACAGTAACTTTGACCATTTTGACACTTACTAGTATTTTCTGCTTTACTTTGAACAATGTTGCCATGACCACATACTGTAAAGACATTAATGAAATACCCATGTATTACATTGTCGGTAATGCATCCACAGTAAATCAACAAGTCGGCATTGATTAGAACTGACCAGAGCATCAACAGTTCTAAAATCCCACAAGTAATAGTTTAACATAACTTTCTTTTTGAAATATATGTGTACATCGAAAACTCCATTTGAAGGTGCCCTATTTCCTATCAACACATCATTGCCTGTCAATACCGGGTTTTCAGAATTCAAGGAGCATCTATTTCATGATGCTAGGCAATCACGTGGAACAGTCAAATACACCCAATGCGATAATATATATATACATGGAGAAATTAAATTTCCATTCAAATCTAAGCTAGTCTACTATATAGTTTAAATCCTAATTTACACAATATATAAAGCTTTCTGGTGACATTTTTCACTACCAATAAAGACTTTCCTTAAGTTTCCACAGTGTCTTGAGAATTTCCTGTGTTAACAGGTTCTGTTTCTTGGTTACACACCTCATAGTCTATCTGTGTTTCATCGTCATCATCATCATCAATGACTCTCTTCTTGCTTTTCAATAAGTTATACGACTGATCGTCAGCTTCTGAATCATTTAGGTTTTGTGTTTTGACTTGTTCCGTCATTTGATTCCAGATCTCTCCAGAATCGTCATCAATGACTTCATCAAGGCTGTTGCTCTTTGATTTTTCCTGCGACGTCAGCAGAGAGTTAGTGTCTGTGGGTTTATGAGAAAGAACCGGTTCTGTCATCTGATTGCAAATGTCATTCTCAGCTTCAGCATTTTGGGGATCCTTCTTTTTATCATCATCATCCTTTTTATCATCATCATCCTCTTTACCATCAACATCCTCAGCAACGACATCCGGCTCTTCCTCATCATCAATTCTCACGCTCTTTTGTGACGCTGTCTGTGATCTGGATGCAGAGATTTCCTCTGGACCGTCTTTTGGTGGCTTTGGAGAGAGAAGCTCTGTCATCTTGTTGGAGTCTTCTGTCTCCATCTCATCATCACTCTCATCATCTTCAATGACTCTCCTCTTCTTGGCTCCCTTAGATTGCATCACCTGTGATGCATCTGTCTGGGAGTCTTTGACCATCTCCATCACATCATCATCATCATCACTGTCATCATCAATGACTCTCTTGTTCCTCCTGGCTCTTTTAGGGGCCTCATCCTGTGACCCAACAAACTGCGAGTCTTTCACCGTCTTCATCTCCTCAGCATCGCTTTCGTCCTCAATTATTCCCTCGTTCTTCTTGCTCTTCTTGGCTACTTTGGGCGTCGTCTCTTGTGATCTACTCATCTGGGACTGCGTCGACACCGGTTTGGTTATCTGATTCCACATCTCGTTCTCCATCTCCGCTTCATCCACATCAATCTCCACCTCTTTGGAAGCTGCTCCTTTCTGCGAAGCCTTCTTATCCTTCGTCCCCCCTGTCATCTGACTCGCCCACATCTCCCTCTCCATCTCGTCCTCATCCGAATCAATCGCATCAGCATCTTCTACCCTTGGCTTGGCCTTTCCAGTTCCAAAGAGGTCGTGAATCTCTGCTTCATTAAGACCGTCAGACTGGGAGGCTGCCGGCTTTTGGCTACTCTTCGTTTCCTTTTGCTTGTTGAGTCGACGTTCCATAGCAAGTTTCTTGTTGAGCTCGATGCGTTCTCTTTGCTCATCTGACATGGAAACCTAGAGGTATCAATTGGAAAGGAAATTGAATTAATCAAAAGTACATCAACATTAGTTTCTGGGAACAGCCATATATAAGCAGGAAGTAAGACTTGCATGTAATTCTAAGTCATACATTTTGAGCAACTGAATTTTCATTATTAATAGCGTCCGTTTGAAAGGAGAAGGGCATAAACTCATATCATTTTCAAAAGATTTTAAGCACTTCTGGCTCCCAACAGACATTGTAATAGTAAACTGTTTAAATGCAACTGTGGCTCCATTCTCTAATAAACCCCTGCCTACATTTCATTCATCGTCTATTTAATTGACCTTCTAGTCATTTCTTCCATTCATCTGTATTTTGACCTGATGGCCTTAAACCCCCTGAAAACAAACCAAAATCTAATAAATTATCCTTTGATGCTTATGCATACTTGATCCAAAATTGGTTGAAATATGTTCAATGAAGTGGCTCTACGATATCACAGTAACAATACCGTAATTAACGTTGTATAAACCGCCCTCGTGTATTAACCGCACCCCTCTTTTTTGCCCTTTTAAAAAATTAAAAATTAAATTTTAAAAAGGTGCGGTTTATACACCGTTAATTACGGTAAGTGGAACTGACTGATAGAGGGACAACCAAAAAAAGTCATGCCTCTCACACCATATTCACTGGCAGACGGAGGCATACAATTTACAAAGTTCATCCACTTGCAAATGACTGTGAAACATGCAAACATGCAGGATAATGATACAGAAAACTTTCATTGCTTGGGGTTACCATAAAATGGATCTTCTGGACAAGAAAGGTGAAAGATTTAAGAATCAATCCGGATAATAAGGATTAATCGTTCAAGGAATATTGACTCTGGCTATTCATTGCCATTTTTGCTCCAGTGATATTTGAGGCAGCAAAAGCAAGAAACTGTGTAAATAATCACTTGGCTTGAGAGAGTCCAAAAGAGTGGACAAAAGCTTGTCTACTAAATATCAAGGGTGTTAGAAGCTTAAACTACATACAGGATAGTGTGTAATAAAACATCTCATTACATTTTAAGCCGATCCCCGCAATGGGAAACAGAGTCTTTCATTACCTTTGGTGTATTGATGGTGCTAGGGGGCTGTTGGGTGCCTGGGAAACTAGGCGCCGGGAAATCATCCCCAAGACCAGTCGCTGGCTGACCATCTTCTCCTTCAATAACATCTACACAAAAAATCAGAGGATATGTATCTAATAGAGGCCTCACACTGGGTTCATAAATACATGTATCTTTATTCTACCCCTCTCTCTTTCTCTGCTATCACAAAATCTGAACTGCTAATAAACTGTCTTTAGCACAGTGACCACTTGATGGAAGGTTAACCTATTAAGTGACATGATTAAATGAATACCTCATTATTGTTCTCAACATCAAAACAACAAATTGGTATATAAAATAATCAAACACAAATCCATATTAGAAATAGAGAACTGTGATATTTGTTCAGAATATACTGCAAGCTAGTGATCACCATCGTAAAGTATTGCCTTCAGTGGTCACTTAGTTGGAACAATGAACTATATCCTCAATTTTTTGTTGATACTAGCGAAATAAATGGTGGCCACAGGGCTATTCAAAAACCAATTTGTAAAACAACAATATCTTATAAGACAGAATGGGAAAATGAAGTTTTTAAATTGATTACAGATGAATCAATTACCCCTATACTAAGTGGCTATCTCATATTGGATCAAATTGCAATACAGATTCTACCTTGTTTCAATTCATCAATGTTTCCCATGCACACTTATTGGGCAGGTGTACTACTAAATCAAACGATAAACCTTCAATAGACCTGTATGGATGTTTCATTCCTGAAGACCTAGTGACGAGTTATTCATTAACCCCTTATTAATTCATGAACTACAATACTCGGAATCTAGTCAGCATATATTACATGTTGTTATGTCAGGCAAGCTTTTGGGTTGTCAATAACAACCTCTGTTTGAGCGTATGCATAAAATATGAATATGTTAGTAAACCCGTCTGTTAGATAATAAAGTTTTGGAAGGGTTTTCATCAGCGAATACTCACCTTCTTCACCTCTGGTGACAAAGTCTTCATCTAATAGAGGCATATCAAGCCGAATCTTTCTTATGCATGTCTGTAACAAAAGAGAAGAGAGGTAGAAACAATAGTATATATTTGCTGAAAATATTTTTGTGTGCAAAATCTAGATACCGGTAGTCTAACACCATCTAGATAGATAGCAACGCCATAGTCTAACACCAAGTACTCTTGTCTCTAATCAGTTTCTTCAAAGGGTATTAGAAGCTATATGAAGAATAACTCTTAGATCATCTGTCTGGTAAAAACTTCTCAACTTCTTTTCATTTGAGAATTTTATCACAATGAACAGAATGTAAATTATGAATTTTGAGCTTTAACAAAAATATAATGAGTTATTATCAAGTAATCTACAGGTGCAGTCAAGCCTGCTTTAGTGACCACCTGTCTACAAAGATCAATTTTTTGTTTCCCTTGATGATTGTTTCTCATTAAAACATGTACTAAAGGAACCTGTCTACAAAGACCACTTTTTATGTTTCCCTTTACCGTAATAGCTGGTCGCTATAGAACAGGTTTGACAGTAGTAGTAGTGCCAGATATGCACCAGGGCCTAATATATCCATGAAAATCAAGATCTAACAAGCAATTCCTCCAAGTGTGGGCATTTCAAGCAAAACACCATGCAGACCTTGTATTCCAGCCCACCATTTGTAAAACAAAACAAAATCTATACCTGCACAGGCTTCTTGCTACCCAGCTTCTCAATGCGCTCGATCACATCATCAAAAGGCATCTTGGAAAAAGACGATGCGCCAGTGCTCCATGACCCTCATCAGGCGATCGAGGTCAGATGCCTCATGACCTTTGCCCTTGAACTTGACCTTTTCAAAGTGTTTCACCAGAATAGGGAGTCCCCTAATCACCAGTCAGTCTGAAAAATGTGGAGAGAAATACTTTGATGAGGAAAAGGGTGCTTGGGCAGAGATGCCAACCTTCTTCGACAAAAAAAAAAGTATTCTTAAGAGCAAAAAACAGTATTTTGGGACAAAAAACAGTATTTTTGAAAAAATCTCTCACCTTAACATATCGCCCAATCGAGCAGCTTAAAAAAACGGCAGTACCATGTATACATACCCGGATCGGAGGCGCGACGTGCATACATTACATGTGGGTTGTTCGCAATGTGCGCAGTTTTGGGCCCGTATCACCATTCTGTGTGCATCGTTTGAAGACGTAGGTGCATAATACACTTACGACACAAGGCCCATGATAAGAAATTAAGAAAAACGTCACAAAAAAAAAAAAAACGTCACAAAAAAAACAAAAAAAAAATTAAAAAAATGTAACAAAACATATAAAAAACGTACTGCCGTATTCATAGTGAAAAAACGGGACAAATACGGCAAAAAACGGAACAGTTGGCATCTCTGCTTGGGGTGATGCAGAATTTGTTTGTGTCATACCCTCTGAGAAATGAATGACCTCTCTAATACTGATTTCTAAATCTAATGTCCATAAATATGAAAAACTTTGTATCAAGAGTGGTTCCTATTTCAAAAAGAATGTTTGCAGGAAAAGAGGTTCTGTCCTCCAACAACATATTGGTTTCTAATCATATTGGAGCTCCAAATTGCAAAAAAAAGTCCACACAGACTGTCTTTGTAATAAGGTGCTGAAGAGCTGTGAAGATCCGCTGGCGGGCATTTTTAAATGACTCTTTCAGCTCTCACTTGAAAGGGGGATTATCCCTGATTAAAAGTTTAAATTATTAATATGACTTACTAGGTGATTAATGAGTAATTTGAAGTTTGATCAATTGATTTATGCTTGATTTTATATACTTTGTAACCATGTGAAGAAAATAAATCCTTTTATCTGGACAATAAAACAAATCAAATCATAAAATTATGAGCAGCTCCAAATTGCGAAATGCATTTGTCTGTCTTAAAGGGGACTGACATTGCTCTGATCAACAGTGTAAAGTTCCATGACTCGATTGGTAAGCAAACCTAGCACTATTTTGCATTCTGATTGGATCTTATTACCTAGCACTTACTCCCTTTCCTTCCAGAGCCCTGAATCATATATCGAGGGGTCAGTGACACAAGGACGTAACTCCATTTTGAGAAAAAAGTGATTAATGTGTCATTGAGCACTTGGGCCTTAAGGAGTTAAGTCTTTGTTTCACTAGCCAATGACTTCAATGAGGTGTTGGGTGGAGTTAAATCTATGTATTTCCTGGAAAGCCCACAATTTTCTGAACATTTTGATATCAAATACTCATTTGGGCAAAATATGGAGTTACTCTTTGTGTCACTGAACGCTCGATATCTTCCCTCTGGCTCTGACAATATATTTTGTAATCACCTGTTGCGTCCAGTTTAGGTATTGGTTTCCTGTTAACCACCCTCTTACCGACAGCATCGGCTCCTTCTTCAGCTCCTGCAGGATCTAGCAGGGTGTCCAGGAGCCCTGAAGTCAATTTTAAAAGAAATGAGAAATACAGAGTTATCACATTCATTTGAAACTTGAAAGGAGGCATTATACAGTGCATCCCAGAAAAAAATTAAACCAAGAATTATCAATGTTTTATCATAACTTAATCACAATTATAATTTATAAATGACACATATTTGTAAAGCTTAGATCCTCCTCTTTCATTTGATGCAACTCATATGATTGCATATTTCATGCATAAGAGATTAAATTCAATTTGAAGAGAGGGAACCAAAACGTCATTTGGCGGGCGGTATCTGAATTTCAAAGAGAAAATCACATTTCTAGAAAGTTCAGTTTCTGCCCTTTCATATTGTATGACACTCATGCGTGACATATGCATCCTATGAGTTGCATCAAATGAAAGAGGAGGATCTAAGCTTTGCAAATATGTGTCATATTATATTTGTGATTAAGTTATGAAAAAAACATCAAGAGTTCTCGGTTTCGTTTTTTCTGGAACGCACTGTATAACAACACAGTGAATAAAGTAATAAACAGCATGATAGTAGATGATCTATTACAGAGTTGGTTTAGGACCCCTGAACGTTACAGGTGTGTTTTCCTCTGACATACATGTAGCCAATTCCAACATACAGTAATCCTCTGGTTTTCTAGCATGTCATGGCTTCCCACTTTCCTGTCATTCAGTTTGAAATCATATCAGGATAGGTCTTTGCACAGAGTACAGACTTTTAAGCCTTGCTTTGTCTTCACCGGTAGTTGTTTCCAATAAATTAACAAATCAATTCGAAAAAGGAAACCTAGCTGAAAAGTTTAAATATATATTTTTATCATTTACACTACCATAGATCACTTTAATTTTTTTTTTAAACAACATGCAAATCATCAAAAAATTGTAACAATAATAATTATATTTGTGAGGTCTAGATCTAGACTCTAGACATATATGTCTATCTTCATCAACAAGTCAAACTAACCTATTTTGTTCAGAAATTGTTTGCACTGCACTCATGGTGTATTTCAACTGACAAAAATATCAAGGGCAAGTCCGACCCATTTTGCAGATTAAATTGAATAAATATATACAAATCAAACTAACAAACTGGTGAAAGTTCAACAAAATCAGACATAAGATAAGAAAGTTATGGAACTTAAAAGTTTTTTAAGTCAGTAGTCCCTTTTGTCATATAGTCTACAGTTGGTCTATGTTGATGCAAGAAAAAATAAGGAGGCATAGGTCTACAGTAGAATGAACTAACTAAGACCCTCATGCCTTACTACTCAAGCCCCATCATGGCCTGGTACCTTCATTACGCTGTCCACTGGTGTGAGAAAGTTGTCTCGGTCATCATCCTCATCTAATCCAGGGAGTCTCGTCACAGCCAGGAAGGTCATCATCATCCTCACCAAGCTATCAAGTTCAAGGTTGATTGATGTCTCCATGTCTGATGCTGGCTGCTGAAATGAATTTAAAAAAATAAAAAAAAAACTGATCACGTAACATTCCAGACATTCAATTTTCACAGTGCTTGCTTGCATGAATGATGAAGCCATGAAATGAGATTCATTCTCTATTCTGATTTCTGAATGTTGTGAATCGTCTGTCATGCCATGAATTTGAATTATATTAGGGAACCACCAAACTCCAAAGCGAAGGCAATGTAAATCCAAAGCCAGGCAATAATGAAAATAATTACTTCAACTTCAAATCTCAAAGTGCAGTGCACAGCTCACAGGCGCAGGCCGCGCCCAGTGGAGTGTGGAGTGCAGCAGCTTGCCAGGGCCAGGCCCGCGAAGATCATGCAGGGGAAGCAAGCTCGGCCACCGCTGCAGCTCGTGATGCACCTCCACGGCCACGGCGGCATAAACAGACATCGTCTTCAATATGACTTGACTGACTTGATCTCAGATAAGTTTATATAATACAATCCTACTAATCACGAGATAGATAATTGGGCATGCCGATATTGTTACTCCAACAAATTTATGTGACTTAGACTGCAACAGAGGCTTAAAAATACGGACATTTTTACCTGTTGTAGACGATGTTTTCTTTCTTGAAATTACGCGCGCTCGAAGACTTTGTATGGTGACCAAAATAAAAAACAAAAAGGGAAAAATGCCAGGAGTCACGTTCAGAATAAGAAGAAGAAGAAGGAGAAGAAGAGAGAAGGAGGAAGAAGAGGAGGAGAAGAAGAAGAAGAAGAAGAAGAAGAAGAAGAAGAAGAAGAAGAAGAAGAAGAAGAAGAAGAAGAAGAAGAAGAAGAAGAAGAAGAAGAAGAAGAAGAAGAAGAAGAAGAAGAAGAAGAAGAAGAAGAAGAAGAGAGAAGAAGAAGAAGAAGAAGGATAAGGATGAGAAGAAGAAGAAGAAGGAGGAGTAGGAGGAGGAGAAAAGAAGAAGAAGGAAAAGAAGGAGAAGAAGGAGAAAAAAGAAGAAGAAGAAGAAGAAGTAGAAGAAGAAGAAGAAGGAGGAGAAGAAGGAGAAGGAGGAGAAGAAGAAGAAGGAGGAGAAGAAGAAGAAGAAAAAGAAAAAAGAAGAGATTTAGTTTTATTCATAATCATTTTTGTAAAATGAACTTTTGGACTTTTGCAGTATACTGTACCCACTATACTTGACATTAAAAGAAACCATTAACGATCGG
>JAVYIG010006113.1:0-52500 GCA_035222895.1 Strongylocentrotus droebachiensis
ACATTGAGCTTCAATAAATAAATATGCTAAATTACACTCAGTACATTAAAAATATAATAACATAATGTAATAAGAAAATAAAATAAGAAAAAGTAACAACAATGATAAATGGTATGATAAGATTATTGAATATAGAGGCTTGTGTAGGTACTATCTTATATACATATTTATGTATGGTGTGTATGTGATATAACAAATAATCTGCACGTACTGTTAAGAAACACTAACAAAGCCCATGAATGTTTTGCTTACGATATTATTTTTCGATACTATCTTAAAAGATAGATAAATATAAAACGAAATAAATATATTTTTTTTAAATACAAAAATGAGAGATATAACACGTGCCGTAAAATATTTTGGTGACAATAGTCAAATTACTGACTAATCGCCAATAAACCAAAACACAACAACAACATTCAACCTAGTAAATCTCGTTTCACGATGGACAATTAGTAAGTATCTGCAGGGCGAACTAAGTATGGTGAGAAGGGGGAATGCAATATGTATGTCGATGATTATTTTGGGAATCCCACCGACTCTTCCATGCTCTTTTGATTGCGTACAACTTCCTAAAATCTTGATTTCTCTGAAAAAAGGGCTTATTTTTCTCACCAAATATAACATAAATACAACAGAATGTGAACTGAATAGAACCGAAATGAATGTTTTAAACCACGTTAAAGTATATAGAAGAAGAAAAATAAACCGCGACATAACGATTTCTCTACCTGAACTATGAACTTCACAGGACAACATCAGGGGCACCAATCCCTCCCTACCAAACCCCAGTTGCGAATCCAGGGGGGAGGGGGGGGGGGGGCGGGGGTGGCTGATTCCTCCTCCCCTGGCAAGAAGAACAGGTTTTAAAAAATGGTAACGTTAATTTTACCTTTAAAAAAAAAATAAGACGCCCCCGGAAAAAATGAGGGGGAGGGGTTGGGTGAAAAATAGTGCACACTACCCCCCCCCCCTCCCCCTTTCGCTCATTCGCCGGCGGGCTGATTCGCTGCTAAATATTTTCTCACGAATTGGACCAACGACAATAATAGGGCTCATTCATTACCCCCCCCCCCCCCCCCCCCACCCCCTCAGGATCGTCAGTGGTTAAATCGTCAAGCTCGGAATATGTTTCATGTCATTGAATTAATGTAGTAGTTATATACTTATTTTTAAAAAATATGATTTATTTTTCATTTGTCTTTGTTTTGTTTGAGATGCATGCAATAATTATTATCCGCATAAAGAAATGAAGAAGATATTGGCCTTCTTTTTGATGAAAAAATATCCATCCATCAAACCAACTCAAAGAAATAATCCACTTTTTGGTTATTTTGATATGGACCTCTTTAGCTCCACAAAATTGGTTATGCACTATATATTTACTTAATAAAATTAAGAAAATTGAATAAGCTAGGAGATAAGTTTTCTGAACATCAAGGATAAAAACATTGCATTATATTTCTAAAAGAATGCTATAGAAGGATACAATAAATATTTAACAAAACGAGAAGAACAATCAAAAGTGATATGGACAAGTAAGTGCAATGACCATGTGCATGGGTCTAGATATTGCTTTTCAGAGTAGTTTATTCTATCAGCCTCCCTCCATATGACTACAGTCAACCTTGATCGACTGAGGAAAAAAAAAATCATTTCTTATTCCAATACCAGGCATTTATCCAGGGTAGAAGGAATCTGTTACGCCCTATCTACTTCTTTCAATGATTTTATTCTTTTCTTGCGTTTCACGGCGTGTACATTCGGGTCTCGAATAACGAATGTGTATATTCGTGTCTCGAATAAGACTAGGATTAAGGCTGCGCACCATCGCGGACGCTATTTTAAAGGAACAATCCGCAATGTTTAATGCTTGCCTCGGCATGATTGTCATGTTACAGTTTTCTTATTAAAAATGGTTTCAGAAAAGAGAAACATTTTTTGAAATTATGTTTGAAAGGGGAAAACGATCTTTCTTGGAAAGCAAGATGGCCTCAGTCCAAGGTTTGACGATGCACATTTGAAGCTCACTAATGAAAGATTGATAATAAGAATAATAAGTAGTACTAGCAGTGGTAGTAGTAGTGGTGGTGGTGGGGGTGGTGGCACGGTGGTGATGGTAGTAGAAGTAGTAGTAATAAATTGTAGTAGTTGTAGGCTAGAAGAAGTAGTAGTACTAGCATAAAAGAAGTAATAGTAGTAGTATAGTAGAAGCAGTGGCGGCGCACCAGGGGGTGGGGACAGGGGGACACAGTACCCATCCATCCAACCCGCCTCCACATTTTCAAGTACCCGAAAGTGCCAATTTTTACATAGGAAAAGTGCCCCCTTCTTTTGCTTCAGATAAGAGCCCATTTTTATTTCTAATAAGTGCCCGTTCCACATTCTTATAAGTGCCTCTTACCACCTCTGACCTCTAATTAGTGCTCCCTTCAAATGTCATAATTGCCCCTTTTCCTTTGTACTATATGCCCCTTTTCTATTCTCATTAGTCCCTTTTTAATCTTTGCTAAGTACCCCTTTTCAGGTGCAGGAAGGGCCCCATTTTTATTTCTGATAATATCCCTTTTTTAATTTGACACGTGCTCCTTTTCTTTTTTATAAGTGATCTTTGCCATTTGGATAAGTTCCCCCTTTCCCTTTCACCAGACAAATATGTTCCAAAAATTCAAAGCGACATTGTTTTTTCTTTGATTTCCCCAAAGCTCGCTCGCCTGCATGTATAGTTTATATAACTTTTTTTAAAGGTTTTTTAAGCATGTCATAAACACATCAGGATTGTTTATTTTTCCCTCTTTATAAGATGTAATTTTACGCACTACGACTTCACATATCTTAAAATGTTTCCTCGCTCGCAAATGAATATTCAGACAATCAACCTCAACTGCAAAGTAAGATGATTAAGCAGTATTTTGGACCATATGTAAAGAGAGAAATATGGAAATCATCCCAGATAGTGCAATCACAATGTAGGGGTTTATATACTAATGGCACAAAATTGTATATTTTCGCTGTAATGTTTCCCTTTGTAGGTGCACCTTTTTTCTCCAGAAAATAACCTTTTTATTGGTACACCAACCCCCCCCCCCCCCCCCACACTTTGAAAGATGCTTCGCCGCCCCTGAGTGGTAGTAGAAGTAGTAGTAGTAGGAGTAGCAATGCGATATTAGTGGTAGCGTAATAGTGCATGGTATAGTAGTATAGTAGAAGAAGTAGTAGTAGTAAAACAGTAGTAGTAGTAGTAGTCGTATTAGTAGTAGTATAAGTATTGATAGTATTTTCTACTTCTATTACTGTCATAGAAGTAGAAAATACTAGTGAATGAATACACGTACGAGCCCTTTAAATGTCGAGTCGACTCACTTGACACCATTAGCTGTAGCCTCTTGTCGATGCCCTCGCGCTGTTGGAGTCTCTAAATTCTGACGAGCGAAGCGAGTCAGAGAAACCGAGGCGTTTCTCTGACTCGCTTCGCTTGTCAGAATTTAGAGACTCCAACAGCGCGAGGGCATCGACAAGAGGCTACATTAGCTGCTGTGTTTGAACCTTCAGAATCGTAGAACTATATAGTCCCTCCACCCTCCCCATTTTTAAAATCAGAAGAGAATGCCATTTAGTGACTGCGCAAAATAAGAATTTTATTATACATATTTGAAGAATATAATACGTATAAACAAATTATTAAGAAAAAAAAAACCTCAACAGCATAAAATATATGGAGGTAAGATTTAATATGAGGAGATATATAAGGAGTGTTCTAATAACTGGCTTAAAGAAATTGGAATCCTTCCCATTCATTTACTTAACAAAGTCATTGTTGTATTCATAATCATCACTACCTTTAATGTCAAGAATCTACCATTTGAATAATTTGCTTAAACGCTTTTGTTAGTGCCCCCCCCCCCACCCCCCACAGTGGTCGTACCGGTGTCCAATCTTCTTTTCAGATGAAAAACTTGATCCTCAACAAAAAAATAAAACTATTTTCATCAAAGTGTTCTATGTCTAGCTTAAACCAGAGATGCAAGAAACGAATTAACGACGCTTAATAACCAGAAGCATTTGGGTTTTATTCTCAAAATATTTGGTTAAATTGGAATATGGATTTACATAATAATCAGAGGGGCAGAAAGGCTTTTAAAAATATAAGAGCTATGCGAATTTTACCTTTAAACTAAATGGCATAATATACACTTCTTGGCGTTATCAACATTCGTGAGTCAAACGATTTGTACAACATCTGTCGCGGACTACGCTTCTTCCGAGCTCAAAAAATGAGTACGTACAAAGGGTTACAGTGCCAAAAGATAATATCGTCTTGTTTGAGATGTTCATTTCTATTTTCCCCTCCCTTTGAATTAATGATTCAAACTTCGTAGAATGATAGTTAATATCATGAAGTATTTTTAGAATCAATCTTGAAACATATAACCATTGATAACATATTTAAAAAATTAATTAACCCAATTGAATTTGAAAAGCGCCCTCTCTGTTTGCCCTACTGATATGAGATCGGTAGTTGCTACTTTCAACTTCATGGTCACACTTTCTTTATAAAATCGTCTTTTGCTGATCTTTGCTGTGTTGAATTTCTTTGATTATGTTTTGATACTAATACTGCTAAAGTAACTTCACTCGAATATCCATCACCATTAACTAGAAATGTGGATTCATGAGGTGTTCGACAGAGCAAACTCACTTGTTAAAAGTATAGACCAGTTTTGGAAACGCCCCCCCCCCCCTCACAAAATGAAATGGAAGCTTTTATTACCAATCATGTGAAAGAATATGTTTTGACTAATACGTGATTATACAAATTTTCCCGCCTACTAATTTATATATTTGGTAAATTATAATATCGATCCGGCCTGGATAGATATCGCGAATGATATAGATATGCACTCCATCACTGAATATTTGGGCATATATTTCTGTTTTTTGCGAATTTAGGTTTAAGTTTTGCCATCTAAACCTGAAGGAAATATTTAAACAATATTGAATGGTTAGTTTGCACCCAAAACCCTTGAACCGCAATTTTACCACTACCGGTCTATACCTTTAACAATAATTTCCCATAAGTATATTCTTTCGACCATGGTCTCTGGATAATGTGTTTTGTAACCTTTTTTAATACGAGACAGAAATATCAAATGAAAGTTGTGAGTTTATACACAAATTTCCTACAAATTGCTTAGGGATATATAAAAGGAGGGAAGATTACAAAAAGTATAGATAGAAATGGGTCATACTGCAAAGGCAAAACAAATTTGCTATTTAGTATTTTAACTTGGCAGTGTATTTGATGCAATGGAGGGGAGAGGGTTACTAGGAATTGACCAAACCAATCACAAAACTTTTGTTCGGAATAGAGGCCAGAGCTTTATAACTTGTCGTGAATAGTTTTTAATGGAACTGTTGTAAAACATTAAATGTGTTTCTGTAATTTACATCGTCTGTTCAGAGCCAAAAGGACATTAACACTGAATCAACTGATTTGAGTTTCACACATTCTCTGGCTCTGAGCAGACATTCTGCTCTCTTAGACTCTCCACCACTTCGTCCAAATACCAGCAACATTTCAAATTTCACCAGGACCATTCACTCTACACTCTCTGTCACACAGCCGGGAACAATAACACTTAGAACATGACGTCTTTCGCATAAAATCAATACAGTATATCTCAGAGTTTTCAAAAATATTGTATTGATAAAAGAGTTTTATTAAAAAGGTATATTCTGAATTCGAACAATTATTATATCTGGCATCTTTTGACCCTAAAAAAATAACATTGCATTTATAACTTTGAGCAAAAACAAAAACAAAACAACAGATGATGATAATAATATTCTGGTTTTATATAGCACTTACAGGAGAAATCCACCCTGACTGATATTGATTTGGTTTTAATAGAAGCAGAAAAATGAGAGGATCAGATCCTGATTTAAAATAAAAGAAAGTAATCAATCAAACAAAAATTGGCAATTCTTTGGCGAATCGTCTCTCCTCCCATTTGCTATGTACTACCAAAAAAAAATCAAGACATGTCTATTTTCTCTAAAGAAGTTTTTCATGCACCCAAGGGCGCGATAGCTCAGTTGGAATAGCGGTGGTCTCGTGATCCGGCAACCTGGGTTCGAAACCAAGTCGATGCGTTATTGTCATTTGGTAAGGCATTACTTCTCATTACCAGGTCCTTCGGAGAGGATTTAAAGCTGTCGGTCCTCTGGTTACTTACTAACAAGCATCTATGCTTTCTTAGCAGTCAGGTAAAATAACCACCACTAAACCACTACATTATTGCGAATCTGTTTCTATATTCAACCCCTGTATGGACAAGTCTATTCCATCATCAATAATGAAGAAAATTAAAATTTATGACATGTTATGTACAGAGCGAAGGGTAGGGGAGCTCACAAGAAATGTCACAGAGATGCCACTATGCGTTTGATGACAATTTCCAAAATTCATAAACTTTCTTATTTTTAAATCAGAATTTCACTGACCTGATCCTCTCATGTTTCTACTTCTATTATAGAAACAAACTTAAAGATAAACTTTAGTACTGGTAATGCGATTGCATTGTGAAAGAAAAGGTGTGGAAAGGATCAGAAACAGTTGATCATGTAGCATGTAAGTATTGGTGTGCACTGCAAGGTTCTGGAGTCATCAAAATCATAATAAATTTGACCGAGTCTTGGTAAAGTAACAAGCACTGTACACAGAAAGCTATATATGGGACAACACACATGGTGTCGGGGCTGGTACTACCTTGATTTCCTTGTATTTCTATGCTCATTACTCAGCCAGTATACATTTTCTTCCAAAATTGTTTGGCACATGTCATTTATTTGTAATCTTGAACATTCAGTGTAAGTTTCGTTTGATTCTGTGAGAATTAATTTTCTTTTTTTTACCAGAACTCAAGTTTATCTTTAACATCAGGGTGGACTTCAATTGAATACTAAACATTTTTGATGTCTCTAAGTGGTTTACATACATTACCCTGGTCACTGAGAAAGTTAGAGGATAGGACTACCTGTAGTATGAGTATAGTAATTAAAATATAAGAAGAAATTGCTTCTTTAAAACAACTTTATTATAGCTTTTTACATTATTTACTTCTCCGGCACATACTTAAATTATATAAAAACACAGCACCTAAATGCAGACACCACTTTTACTGGGCAAACTATAGCCAACCATTAGGAGCTATCTTATCAGTACTCAGTTTAAAAAATGCTACTCGATGTAAAACAAAACTACAAGAGACTTTTCATCCCTCCACCATATTGAAATCTTGGGTGATTCAATGATGCCTACACTAATGGATTATTACATTATGCAGCAAGTAACTTATAAACTGCTTCAAGGATACCTCTCTTTCAATGAAATTCGATGAAATCAGAGGGTTATAATATGCAAACACAGCTACTTTAAAACATAAAAGGTAAAGTCCGTTATCCCCCAAATCGATGTACAGTGTATTACAAAATAGTCAATATATAAAAATCAACATCAGGTTAATGACAAAGTTATTACATCATGCAATATACATTATGAAATATTAAGAAAGAAAATAAGGTTCTTGACAGATACACACCTAAGCTATCTCCTCAAATTCATCAGTTATCAGATGAAAACTCGAGAACATACGTAAAGCCGAAAATTAAAAATATTGCTTAGCCCTACATCCAAATCCACTTTTACAAGTCTAAGACAAGGAGCACAATTACATGTACGTCATTGCACAACCTGAATATAATTATATTTTTCTATATCAATTTCACAATTTAAATGGCATGCACTTTCTTCATGGAGGAGGTCTGTGCTCTCCTCCCATCAAATGGGGAAAAAATCTAGAAGAAAAAAAAGCAAGAAGCAGAAGGAGATAAGACACAAGTGTCCTTTCAATGACTGGACCAATATAATGGCACGACTGATCAATTTTCTTGAAAATCATATCATGAGATAAGATCATAATTTGGAAGTCCACAGCTGTTAATTCATGCATAGAGTTACATGGTGGCATAAATTAATTTGCCACTGTAATGCACTATGGGCTTGTTTGACTGTGCATCTACAGTACATGTAAACAAGAATAAAAATCATTACAAGTACAATTGAATATGAACAATAATTTTACACCTTCTATAGAAGACGGTGCGAATAACCAAACTACAAGGCTTGCTGCACAAGAAAGCTGGTAAAACTGATAAGCATAAATACAAACTCTCATCAACATAATGCCCATTAAATATGGTTTAATTTTCGTAATCAAACAATGTAAGGCCTTTGAACCAAGTTTTTATTTAATTGAAATAAAACAGATGAAACAGAAAGAGGATACAATTATGACAAGAGGATGTATGTGTGTGAGAGACAGGGGTGAGTGGAGAGAGATGGAGATACCAAGGGTGAAAGACCAATGAGAGAAAGATGGAAAGAACAATAACACACAATTTAATTAGAAATAGCAATTACATGGGGAAATGGCTTAATCTGTCAAAAAATCATTAATAAGGCTTAATTACAGATATTCATTTTATCAAAGGTTAAAATTAGAACAGAGATCTGAAGAAATAGAGAGAAGGAGAGAGAGAGAGAGAGATAGATTGAATGGAGAGAGTATACAGTTAAACGATACCTTATCTGACTGTACAAGTAATTCACAAGTCTAAATTGAAGAGCCAATTCAAATAGATAAAAACCAGATAGAACAAGTATCAGTTGAGGTATGAGAGGGGGAGAGAAAGGCAAATAAAGTGGAGAGTGAAACAGTAGAGAGAGGGAGAGAGAGAGAGAAGGTGGGGGGGGGGAGGGGGGAGGTTACCCCACCCGGTCCTATCATATACTTTTTACCTTTTTGTAGTTTGCGTATGAAGATTTTACATAGTCTGAGAAAGTTCAATGAGAGGGTCTGTATCAAGATATTGATACCACTGGATATTAATCCAGGGCTTTTGAAGAAGCTTCGAGTTGGGCAATGATCTTTCGAACTTGTGGCATATCATCTTGCCTGTTTGTTTCAGGATTGAAGGTGACATAACCTAAAGGTTTCAACATAGCTGGTGTAACTCAGGCCATAAGTCGTTTTGCGTGTCTTTTTTCTGAACAAGTTTGATGCACTGTTTAGTCATTCCAGAGGATGATATCGTCACCGTTTTCACGAAGTGGTCTCGTGGCCCGCGCAGCGACAAAAGTGAATTTCGAGATAAACGCATTTTAACATTTCATGTTATTAAAACGGGGGTTAACGTACATCTTCAAAGATTTCCTTTGACAACCACATAGTACAGATTCTAACGATTCTGCTCATATATATTTTGTTTACAAAAAATATATAATCAAGTGGGGATATTGTAACAAACTGTGGGATCGGTTCGTGAAAACGAAAATATGCGCATTCAACATACGCGTCGTTTTCACGAAGTGGTCTAGAGGAGTGCGCGACCGGTTTTTGTGTGAGAGGTCTCGCCTTTTCCGTTTTCACGAAGTGCGCTAGTCGACAGCAGGCTATATGAGTTTCATGAACTATCTCGTAAATACCTTCTAGGAGTTTTGTTTCCTTTCATAAGATGAAGTAGTATGACCCTTTAAACAACATATATTTTTTCAAAAGCTAAATTCTTACACATTAATGAGTTATTATAATTTTAAGTTGTTTAATTATGTTTGTCGCCCTCTTGAGTCCCAAAATGGACAAATGGACGAAAGGTGTGTCTTTCAACTCCTCTTTTTGTTATATGAGGGAGAATATGATGTAAACCCATGTTGAAAAACTAACTTCTAATAAAGTATGTGAACTTAGCTTTACATCCTATTCAAGGGACACTCAAAACGTCTTTCCCCCTTGCTTTACTGCAAATGTTTCTACTTTTACAGGGTCACATAATTACTTTTCACATTACTTCTCAAATTCTACTTTACTAACAAGTGATGAAGGAAATGACATAATAATGATAATATTAAGAATAAATTATAATGATCTTAGGATTATTATAATTATTGCAATCATTCCTATTGATATTATTATTATTATCAACAAATTGTGTTCACAGACATTACCTTTTTGGGACCGGGATCCAGAAAAAAACCATCCATACTGTCAAATATGAACCCCCCCCCCCCCTCCCACCCCTATACAACTGCATTCGTCATACCTAGTTGATTCTGTCTCTTCACAATCACATCACTCTGGAATCATGTTCTGCTTCATATGTAATTAAGTTTGATTGAATATTTTTGTCAATGATCAAAAGTATATTTGTATACTTTTTGTTAGCACTCAATTGCTTCTCAGTTCTTTCTCTCTCTCTCTAGCTCTCTCATGCAAACTTGAACATTCCCTCTACCTCTCTCTCTTTCTTTGGCTTTCAATTTCTTTCTTCATTTAACACATCTCATAATCGTTTGTAACGCTTCTGCTGCCGTATCTTCTTGCCACATAAGTCATCATTCTATAGTACATTACTCTCTCAGACACATTTCTTCCATAAACAAATCAAACTCAACAAGGATAAACGTTGAATAGCACAAAGCAATCAAATCTTAAGATGAACACTTTCATCATGGTAATGACTGAATTTATTTCTTTGCAATATAACTGGAATCGTTTTTGTACAGTTCATTTCACAATTACATGTACAATCATTAAAAATTGATAAATCATAATAATAATAATAATAATAATAATAGCCTAATAGTTCACTCCAAACTTTATTAAACCGAAACGGAAATTCTTTTTGCCCAATTGATCGTGAGCCCGGCAGCCGCTGAGCGCCAGATCGACGTTGCTCTATCCCTTATTGTTGAACGCCAAACAAGGTAGCAACAACTCCCATCTTTTAACGTCTTTTGGTATGACGCGGCCGGGATTCGAACCCACGACCTCCCGGTTGTGAGGCGGACGCTCTACTGACTGAGCCAACACTCCGGTGTAATGAATCATGTTTGGAAAATTCTGAAATGCAAATTCACAAGGCCACTAATTAGGGGGAGGGAGGGTTACAATATAGTTTGAGTACTGCCACAATGGAAGAGGAGCTTAAAAGAAAATCATTAATTATTTATATTTTTTGTGTATGACATACAAAGTTGTCAGCTGCATACGTCCCTGTTGCCTCATAAAATTGCAGATCTGAGATTTACATAGATGTTGTAATCTAACTTTTCAAACATTATTTCTTATTCTATGTCTGATTTCTTTCAAACTATTACACTCATTTTGTTCTGCTTTTACATAAATCAACTTGTTACAAAGGTTGGATAACTTGGATTGCCCTTTGAAATATAAACTATTAGCAATTAATATTAGTCCTACATGCCAAATCCTTCTAAAAACATACAACACTGTAAGTTTATGGGATTAAAACTTCTTACATGCAACTTTCATATGATGGATGACCTTAGTCTGTGCTGTTCTTAGTGAGGAAGGAGGGAGGTTGTCACTGTCAAAATAATAATAACAATATGCTCAAGGCGCTCCAACTATTACCCTGGCTCTGCTAGGGAGCCGCTTTTGGTGCTCACAGCAGAGTGGCAAATGTAGATTAAAATCTTGCCAAAAGACATTACTGCTGTGGCGGGACTTGAACCATGGATCCTGTGATCCACAGTCCAACTACTTATCCACTAGAACACAAAACCTCTAAATGGAGGCACATTCGGAGTCAGAGTCTCCTGTCAGCTTTGCAGTCCCCGTCCAGTCCACATCCATCTAGCTCATAGTAACTCTTGAACCCACCCTAAGCCTTCCGTTATATCGAAGATCTCGTTTCTTGCCACAATTGATCTCTCCATCACGATCCCACCTAACAATAACTTCTGTATTTTTGTCCATCCTAAGAGGTAATTGACAAAAGATTGTTACAATCAAGTTATCAATAACTCGGTTCAATGATAAGTAGAGAAGACATAGTAATTTTATTTCATAAAACAGGAATGAAACCTAGAAACAGGTATTAAAAAAGAAAGTGGTTTTACTCTGTCCTAAATTGATATTTTGAAATATACAGTAACTATAAATGAAAATCAGAATATGAATTTAAGGTCTACTTTTAACAGAAAAAAAGCAAAGCATGCACCGAGTAGAAAAGCAGATTTGCAATTGTTTTATAAATACTTTTGCACCATTTATTCACTTAGACTGCAATTTGTGACATTGTGGCACTAAATTCCTGGTAGGAAATCAGAGTGGTATAACTCCTATTTTACAAATATGAATGGCTTACCTGTGTTCAACACTTTTAGGTTGGGAGGATTGGTATATTGTTTAAACAAATTGTGACAGCATACTCCATGGTCTGTATGGTACTATTGTATTCCATTTCAATAAAAAATGTAGAGGACATCTATACAGTATTTATCAACCACTGAAGATGATATGATAGGGTTCCATATGTATTACTGGGTTTGTTGTCAATCATTGAATTGATATGTTCATATCTAAAGAAGATATAAATTCTGCAGGTTATCAGCAAATTTGTGATGAATGTTATAAACCAAGTAAGTAATAATGAATGCACTTGCATGTACTTGTCTGCCAGATTGAAAGAAACTTTATTATATCAACTTTCAGAAAGACCACTCAATAAGGATCAATATTCAAAGTTAGTCAAGCGTATAATATCATTCATTATTATTTAATTATCTCACATAGACACACGTGATGTAGCAGCGGGTAATATAAGAGCATATTACCATACGTTTCACATCTGGGTACTTGTACATGATAAATGTATAAGTGATACTTGAAATATAAGAAGAGGATAATTGATAATAATAACATTGACTGGCTCACATTTTGGTTGATATGAGACAATATTGCCCTCAACATAACCATATTGCCCTCATCTTCGACCCGGCTAATATGATTATATTTGGGCAATATAGTTTCATATTCCCATTAAAGCCAGTCAAAATTATAAAAATATTTCATATATAAACAATATAAAATGTAACAAATTAGGTTAAAACTTACCTTTGATGACTGAGGGGACTTAGCTATTCAGTCGGTCGGTCTGTCAGTCGTTTGGTCTGACCTCCAAACCGTGGTATTGGAAACATAATCAGTTCAAGGGCAGAGGGTGAAGATGCTGGGTTAAAAGGAGAATATATTTGATAACTCATGATGGATGCAGAAAACCCCCAACACAGCTCGTACAGGAAGCTATACTGGGATGATATGATTTTAAAATCGCATCTCTTAAAAAAATTACAGGCATCAGGTTAATGCATATTATTTTATTTTTTCTGTGATGAAACAACACAAATTAGTGTTAACTCTCCTTCTTCACCCCCTTCCCCCTATGAAAAAAAAGACAATAAGAAAAATACAAAATATAAGACGAAGCCTGTCATCTTGTAAGTTGATACACCATAAGTAGCTCAAACATGACATGTTGGCAAAATGAATGTCTGTCACGCACATTAAAGAGCGAGGAACTTGTGTTTGATGCCTTACAATACCATCAACTGCCTAAAACCTTTCAAAGCAAGATCAGTCATGCATTTATGAAAAAAATTGAGTGTTTGGGAACCCGTCATCTTTGGAGGGCCCTCCTAGCACCCCCACCACTTTGCGCACATTAGCAAATTATTTCCCATCAGAGTTTTGTCCATGGATCATTGTTATGTTAATGAAAATAGTTCATTTGTTTGCTAAAGATTGACCCCCTCCCCCTCGCCAGCCCAACTCCCAATCTATAACTTTTCTTTTGGAGCTAATTTCCTTACCACACATACCTTGTCAATTTGCTAAACTCTCCACATCAGCTGCACAAACTCCTACATGGACATCAACCACTGGGGGTGCTAGTGGTCCCTCATCTCTTGCGTATCCCAGCTGTCTATTCTACTGGTAAACTATGACAAAATATGAAAAGTATTTGTTTAATTTTTCTGCATTTGTTCAAACAAGCCACTTCATCTCACGGTTGGATATCCCTTTAACTTATTAGTAAGCACATCATTATCTAAAGCAATTAAGAAGACCTTGAATATTTAAGTCTCAGTCTTGCAAACATGGGATGAAACAACCCAAATTAGTGCCAACTCCCCACCCCCCCCCCCTCTCACAACGTGACAGACATGTGCGCTATACTAGAAGCCACTAGTACTATTATTATAAGCAAACCCCCCCCCCCCCCCCAACAAAACGAAAAGCCTGTCATCCTCTAAGTCCAAGGCAAAAGGTACACCTTAAGTAGCTCAACCACAACTTTGGTGGCAAAATGAAATTATCATGCACAATAAAGAGGGAGGAATTTGTAGTGGACGTCTTCCCATACCATCAGCTTTATCTTTGTCTTTAAAACAAATTAATTAAGAGCAGGCATGCGTTTATGAGCATAAAGCCGAGTGTATAAGAAGCCGCTCCAGCCTATGCTAGGTTGACCCCCCCCCCCTCCCCCCCATCCATTAGTACCTCAACAACATGCTAAAAGCTCTCCACGTCAAACTCCTACTTAGACATCAGCCACTGGGAGTGCTAGTGATGGTCCTCTCAGCCGGCTATTCTACTGGTAAAACCGGGAAGAAACATGAAATATATTTGATTCATTTTTCTGCATTTGCTGAAATTAAGCCACTACATCTCAATTCTCATGGTTGGATTTCCCTTTAAATAATTAGCAAGCACAAAATTGTTTATTCATTCAAGCATACCTGGCTTTACTATTCAAGTCTCAGTCTCGTATTTATAACATGAACATGGAAAGAGCTTACGAGGGGGTCATTTAATATTTAAATCTAGTACTAGGAGTACTTAAGTACTAACGTAGTTCTAGATCTAGACTCTAGGCTCGCGCTCGAGCCTAGACTCAACTCCTAGACTCTACGTCGCAATTGCCATTTTATGATTTGGCATTGTCATATCAACATTGACATTGAATTTTAACCAAAATGTGCCCTTGGCTAATTGGGCCTTGCCTTGGAGGCTTGGGCTGGTACTGCTTAATCAGTTAACATAGTTATAGACTAATGTAAAATTATTATTAATGATATCTCCTGGCCTGGGCTTCACTCTTCAGCGAATTTGCCTTTTGACTCGTGACATTGTTGTTACTGCATGTAACTGCTCCTGCACTTATACATGTTCAAGCTTATCTAAGATACTGTGTTACTTAATACTTAGTAGCACTCTGTTGATAGTACTAGTAGTAGTAGGCGAGTACTACGTACTACTAGATCTGCATTACTAGTACTTGTAGACCGACAATACAACTCACGCAGAAAACAGTGCGTGGGACCGTAATGACCTATCTCGCCATTTCGTAACTTGATATCCGTTCAGAATATGAGTTTGTTTATACTGCTACAGACGATATTATTGAACGATGCATAACATTGTTTTAAAATAAGTGAAAATAATTACCTAGGGCTGTCAGATTCCTCTAACAATTCCGCCAGAAGCACCGGCATCTGTGACAAAGGCTTCGCGGAGCCGGTTCGTGTACGATTATCAATAGCAGACTACATTTGCGCGTAAGAGCGCACTTCGTGAAAACGGTGTTTGCCAGTTGTACCGCTTGTGATACGTTCCGTGACGTCACGTATGACGTAATTAAGCAAGATTAGACTTTGAAAATTACTGAAGTTGTAGACATTTATATACATTGCTCAAAAACGGTCAAAACTCGAAATTGAAAATTTCAACGATTTTGGCCACGAGACCACTTCGTGAAAACGGTGACGATATGCACTGCTTTTCTATGATCGATGCAACAAGGAAATAGAATTTCGGATTCAACAGCATAAAAATGCTTCATCTCTCTTCACAGTTGAACTTACATGTAAGTGGAAATGCCATTTTTTGTTCAAAGGAAGATTCCTCAAACATGACTGTGCTGACACACTTGATGTGATACGACAGGCTGGAAATTTGAGTATCAATTACAGCAAGATTGAGCAGGTAAGGAGACAGCAAAGGCCATCTGGAATTCTGGACACTAGGTAATGTTGACATTGTTGCGTTATCCACCACAGCGAGGAAAACCACCTGGCCCATGTTTGTCTCGAAGGGAAACCGGCATTTCGTAGGGTCCACTCAGAAGTTCAGAACTCTGGTTCATGTGCCTGCCAGTGTTGGAGGCTATAACATTGCTAGTAGCTCTGTCAAATAAAAGAAACAAAAGATAAAAGATATTTTTCATTTAATTTAAATAAAAATTCCAGGAATCATAAAATGATAACTTATAGTGGACGAATAAAAAATTCATCAGGACACTTATTATCCGTGATGGTTATTATTTCTATATTTCTCATGGCTACCTGTGGATCCTTATTAAGCAATGTCCATATTTGAGTGATGTAATCTCTTGTTTTCCTATGTTCTCTAATTAAGACCTTAAGACTTTGCAAGATTATATCCATATTTTAATAGATTGCAGTATGGTTGCTTGTAACTAATTTTTAAAGTAATAATTAAAAAAAACAGCAGAAGGCAAAATATAGCTTGATACTTTTGAAAAATGATCATGATCATCACTATGCACCTGTTGGACAAAAATTCTCCCAATATATATAATATATATAATATATAGAGATAGACCTAGGTGTATATCAATGAAACCATTGCAGTGCTATTTTTTATGACCCATGGGTGGGCATTACAAGGCATTATCTTACTAAGAAGCCTGAGAAGACAGGTGAATACAAGTGAATGTACACATCTATCTTTTCTGTCCATGTCACATGCACGTACCCGATGTGCAGATTGCTTTACTGTCACAATATTGAAACAAACGAAAATAACCTGACAAGCTACATGTACGCAATATGTATGTGGGGTCCTATTCATGGAACTACATGTGCATGTACGCACATTTATCTCTTTAAAATGCTGTGTAAATTATGGCCTCTGTCAACCGCATATATTAAAAAAACAACTGTGCCTGAATCATCAGCAAAAAACACCCAATTTAAAACAGGGTGGAGGGGGGGTGAAAGTAGCAGACTCTTACAATATCAGGATGATTCATACTATACATGTCTAACCTAGTCAAATATATTCCCTTCAATTGGATCTGTACATACTCCCTTGATCATATTCTTTTTTTCAGGAGCAGGCATTGGCCGCATACTGTGCATAGTAAATCTATTACATTTTGTGTATGCCTATATTCATACTTCTGGGTTAGCTATAGGTGATTTCCTACAGAAGTGTACTACAAAAGGCAAGGAATAAAGTAAACATTACCATTTTGCTTATGGGAGCTCTTGTTCAGTCGCAAAAGTGTTTTATCAATATGTAAATGCAGAGATCTTTATGTAAATATGTTTTTAAGTTTTAATCAAATTAAGCTCTTTGGGAGCTTTCCAGAGCATCATGAATCCAGAGTTGTTGTTTGCTGATTACCAAGGTGCCAAACAGTTTTTAATGCAAATGCCCCATTATTTAAAAAAAAGAAGTGCAGTCTAGAGGTAGGCCTAGAAAGACTGTAACATTGAATCATCCTTTATCTACAAACTACACCAAGAAACAAGCCGTTTTCCCCTACTTATTATTCTGACTCGGTTAGTTCTGCCATTGAAAAGTTAACTTCGCAGTCTGAAAGTCGATACGCATTACAAATAAACATCAAAGTGTAGGCCTATGGCCATACAATGTTGATGTGTATACGTCGATAGTCCATAAGCTACGCTACCACCCGAGTAACCCACAAATACAAGTTCACACAATGCAACATTTAAATGTACTACTCCAAGGTTACTGAGTAACAAGAAAAATATCTGGGCCCTGTAACACTAAGTTTTGCGTTCAATTGCATAGACTATTCTGATTGGTTAATGGTCAGCAGATTGAACAATTTGTGCATGCAACAATGATCTTTTTGCCATTTTGCAACTGGCGTTAAACTTATTGTTAACACATGCAAGGCCCAGATCATTACCACTTGCCTTATTTTCTTATTTCTTGTTACCCAACTTGCCCAAACTGCACTGGCACCGCACTGCATGGGCCGGGCCGGGATGGGATTGTCCACGAAATCACATCTTATTGGAGGTGGATAATCTCCATTTTTACATCTTTTTATATTCTTATTTTATATCTAGGTTATACAAAATGGTGACTATAAGGACTTACCACTGGGATAGTAGCGATGTAACTCAATAAAACACAGAAAACGCGGTCTTTATGAGGTTTTTTACCTCCCAAGTCGACATGAAAACAGGTCACTGAATGCCCTGCCGGCCAATTCATGGCCAGCGCTAGCAGCGAGTCGCCCAGGCCCAGCCCAGGCTATCGGGGGTGCACTGCGCGCCGATTTGCGGCGCTGGAGCTCTGGCTGTGTTTTCGATGCTTCCATCCACCGCTTGACAACGCGGTGGTAAGCAATAGCAGCGTAATGTACATGCTGCTATACGGAGACCAGTTTCCCTGGTTAGACCTTGGATCCTGCGTCACTAAAGACGGGGAGACGGCACTGGCCTAGGTCGTACCTATGGATATCGAGCGCAAGGATCCATAGTTCTACCTAGGATATTATGTGGATCAGGTGGAACACATCACGAACAGATGAACCGATACATTATCTTTGTAAGGCTGTACTACTGTACTACAGCTCGCATGTGAGATTTTGCAAAACTGTAAAACACTAAAAACCCTGAAGTGATGGACTAGCTGTGTAGCTCTCGCGCTCATTTAAGAATCAACTAGTCTGGATCAAGTAGACTATTTGAAAGCAAACGAGCCGGACCTGTTGGGAAGTAATATCTTCCCGAAAGGAAGCGATTCCACTCACTAACAAGTACAACCAGCTGGTAGGAAGATTAACTGTATAATGTATACTTGGTGAGAAAACACAATACATGACAAACAAAACAAAAACTATTATTTAATTTATTTATTTTTAATCGGGGGATTTTGTTTTTTATTTTTAAATGAATTAATATTCTTTTACATGAAGTTATATTCTTAAACTTGAAGCCTTGAACCTGGTTGTGATTAACCAAAACATTGCCTTTGTGGGGAAAAAAATTGTCTTTTTTTTTTGGGGGGGGGGGGGGGCTTTCTTGGTTAGAAAACATAAAACACGAAAAACAAAGGAATTATTTTTCTTTCGATCACGAACAAATCGTGGGATTGTTTTAATAATTTGTACATGTATTAATATCATTTCACTTGAAGCTTTGAACTTATAAGTAGTGGTGACTTAACCAAGACATTCCCAACAGTATGCAAGGCATAAATATGTCTCTTTTTGTGGGGGGTCGGACAAATAGATGCCCTCGTTCAGGGCTTCTTCTTTTTTTACCCAGGGGTCTTTGCCTTTGAGTGTGCACACATACATTCACAATCATGTTCATTTTGAGTTATTTTTTGACAACTTTTAGGGTTGTCAGAGGGGGACAAAAGCCCTCGCAAATTGAATAAATTCGTGAGAAGTTATGATTGGGTATGACGAAGAACTCTGTCTCTATAGCAAGACCATATAAAACATTTACTCACCACACTTATTATTGATACTTTTCAAAATGTCTGCTAATATGTCTGATTATTCCAGTTTGATCATTTTTTCTTCCATCTGCCATTCATGTTGGTTTTCAGAGCATGCAAGATGCAGCGTGTTCTGTATTCATGATAATAAAGTCTATACCAAACACCACACCTGAAATATCACACTTCTAATTCAAAGCCCCGCCTACCCCCCCCCCCCCCCCCCCCAAAGAAAAGAAGAACACCAGACTAGCTAGACTTGCTTTTCAGTGATTCATGAAACATTACCATTTTTCGGGATATTACATGGAGCTTAACACGGTTTTCTGTGTCCTAACAAAAAGATGGACTGCAAATCAAGTTTAATGTTTCACAGATCAAACCGTATTGTATGTATTTCATATATTTGCTGCATAGTTTAGTTTAGGCGATGATATAATTCATGGCAAATATAAACATCTTTAGAAGAATCTTATAACGGAAAACGGACTCTTATTGTTGTTTGTCTTCAGTTTTCACCACGTCATGATATTGGCGATTGATACACTCTTAAAAATATTTGGTAAAAATTTGCCCAGCACGAGGTTAATTATGTATCCTACCAACTTTGGGCATTTTCTTTACCCAATTAACTTGAGTAATACACTGTCTGATGAGGGTCAAAATATATTATTCTTTAAAAATTGGCAAAATATTAACCAAGTAGGGAGAAGAAAAAAACCAATGCCAAAAGTTGGGTGAATACTTAATTACCCCCGTGATACATTTTACCCGGTATTTGGTGTGAAAATAAGGTGCAGACAATCGGGGGAAATGCCTGGGAATTATTATTTCGGGGTGGAAAGCTAGGGCCCTCTTCCACAACCCATGAACGGTGGTCCGGCCTCGTTAACGCACTTTGTGTCTACCTATTGAGACCGGTGCCCAACCATTTTCCAATAATGCCCCCCCCCCCCCGCCCTCCCCCTCGCTACGCCACTGACGTTAGAGAATGATGCAACATATTAACCTTCATCTTCCTGTCCACTTTCCGTCCACTTTCCGGAGGACCACTGGGCGAGACTTTGACCTTGACTATATTTCACAATGGATAGTAGTGCATCCAGATTCTCTTTTTATTTTGATTTTTTAATATATTTGTTGTACTTTGGCAGTCCCGGGTGCCGAATACATATTTCAAAGTATTATGTTTATTTCTGTTTATATCATGCATCAAAAATGTATTAGTTTTTGATTGGTTGAGAGCTCGTTACATGAACAGAAATAGTTCAACTATTTTAAGGTTGCTCTGAAAAAGTACTATTTGGGAATACTATTTGGGAGTTCCAAAAAAGAATTTTATTTTTTATGAATTCATTTTTTTTTCTTCAAATCTTGATTAAATAAAAACAAAATCATTTTAAATCTTTTTAGATAAAAATTGACATTTTTTTTGTTTTTGTTTTTGTTTTTTAAATAATTTTTTGATGCAAGATATAAAACAAAGTCTTCTATTCGAGGTACTGGTTAATCTATGGGCCTCGGTGACTCCAGCGCCCCTCAGCAAATAGTACTATTGGAGTCACCTCTTGCGCATAGTTTTAACCAGAACCTCTCAAGACAGTGTATATGTGTATACTATGTCCCTAGATGAAGGATTGGTGATTCAACTACATTGCTCCGACGGCATTCCGCTCTTTATTTCGTCAAATATTATGCAATGGTTATGGCTCGAGTCAAACCACTTGACGCGATTGCCAAAAATCTACACGGGAAATTTGGGGGGAATTACTTTCATAATTCCAATTCTCATTAAAAAACGACTTTTAAAGGATCAAGCCTTCTTCATCAAGTCTTCTAGATCTCAAAAATAAGGAATTCTCTGTAAATTCTTTTAAAACAATGCTAAAAACACATCTCTTTAAGTCTTGTTCCTGAATAGCTCTTTTGACCTTTTGCCTTTTAATATATTTTGTGTAGATTACCGTAGGATACTATTAATTTAAGAACTATTTGTATTTTGGTTGTAAGTGATTTGTAATTATGTACATGTATTATTTTCATTTGCAAAGTTTAATGGTAATTTAAATTGATATAATTTGTAATGCAAATTCTGTTTCCTTTACTTATCAGCTATTTTCTTCTAAACCGCTTAGAGGCAATTTTGCAATTTGCGGTATACAAATATCTTATTATTATTATTATTATAATTCGCTGAATAAATGAAAAATAAAATTCAATCGGCAACATTCTAGAGAATAGGTTTACAAGTACCTTCAAATCAAAGTCAAGTCGCTGGTTTGTTTTACTTATACATGTCATTTTTCCATATGTTTCTCTCATTTCGTTTTTCTTCTTTTATAAAACAAAAACGACCAAAGAAAAAAATATGCTTATTTGATATTCATGGGGACCAGGGGAATCATAGATATTCAGACAATGGCCGGAACAAAGGGCGTTGATTGTTTTTGACGAAGTGATCGTTATGTCCACTTTGATCATTATTTTAAAGCACCAATGATAAGGTTTGTCAATAATATTGTCACACCTGTACAACATGTTTGGAATTGTACGACAAAAGCATGAGATGGCAATTTACCGCTGTTTGAAGGAGCATCACTGATTTGTAAAGTTTTCAGATCTGCACCTTGAATATATAGCACCGTGTTTTCTTCTTCTTCTTCTCCTTCTCCTTCTCCTTCTCCTTCTCCTTCTCCTTCTCCTTCTCCTTCTCCTTCTCCTTCTCCTTCTCCTTCTCCTTCTCCTTCTCCTTCTCCTTCTCCTTCTCCTTCTTCTTCTTCTTCTTCTTCTTCTTCTTCCTCTCACAAATTTGAAGGCTAATTCCTGCGCAACCCAATTTTCATACCCTTTAATGAGCTTTCCATACATATAAAACTCCCCCCCCCCCCCCAGAATGATATATTTTTTTATTCGGCAGCCATTTCAAAAGTGTATAGTTTTTTGGGGGGACTCACGGTATAGTAAACAATGCCTAAGTGGTACCCGTTGGTCCCCCATGATCCCCTTTTTCTTATGTTAATTGAGAGCTGATTTGATGATGTTACCACCTATCAGTGACCTTGCAGGGAGGTCTAATCTCTCCTGGCTAAACTAGTGCATACAGACTTTAAACTCAAACCACCAACAACAACAACAACTGGTGATATCGTCAGAAATCATGGCACTTTACGAACCAATATCAACGAACTCAAACCAAGTTTGAGTTCGATGACCAATATCGATATCTACGGTGGGGGTAACGAAACAAAATGTGACAAGATAATAATGAAGAAAGGGGATCGAGAAGGAGGAAAAGAAGAGGAGTATGAGAAAATGACGGGTACCGATTTTCTTATAACCTCATCCCGGAAACACGTATACCGATAATCTCTTAAATTTTCAGACTTAGGCCTAATCCTCACCCGGAGTACTTGAACCCTTGAAAATAATGCATTGTCCAGCATGAATAATCACCCTCCTTATTATCCCTTTTTAAACTTAAGCCTTCGTAAGCACGTCGTTGAGAGGTCAACCAAGTATGTACATTGGCTGATTTATTTCATAGGTTTACGTAAAAAGCATTGTGAAATATCGTGACCTCCATCAGGGCTATGACAATTAATTTTATATTGATTTGTTGTTAAATCTCACTCATATCAACATAAAATATGGTGGGTGGGGTGTTATCTCACAATGTGCCTTTCAATTCATCTAAGGTATATTATATTTATACAAATAATACACAGCAGTGAGGGCATTAGTAAGAATTACCCACACAAGGTACATTTGCATGGAACAGTCTATACGCCCGAGGAGATGGCTAAGGGTGTTTTGACTGTTTCGAACCGAGTGTATAGGTAATTTTACTAATGCCTGAACAAAATGATGTGTATTATTTGTTTTTATAAAATGATGTTTTGTGTTCTGTTAATGACCGCTCATTAGTATTTACTAATATTACCGGTCATTAGTAAAATTACGTGTTAGGAAAAAGGAATGCCTGGTCACGTGTACGCTCTCAACAAACAATTTGGTAAGGATCTGCTTCATCATCGTATAATAGCTAACATCATAGACCAATCAACTTGAACAAAAAATATGTTTAAAGATGTTTGCCTTTTCAGGATTGGGTCAATATTCCATGCCATGCATCGTAAAGACATTGTCAGTGATTAACATAAATTAAAATGCCGATTACTTTCAAAATTTAAAGAAATACCATCTACGTAGTACGTACATGTACATGTATACCTTTGTTTTCTATATATCAGTGATTGTCCTCGGTGAAAAGTAACCCACTATGAAAGCAAAAATACACGGTTCGTAAATTCATGAATCTCTATTCACAAGAATGAAATCAAGAAATGCTAGCTGCATCCTCCACTATCCCTGCTAACATGTAAAGTTTCAAGGTTTCTGGCAGCCCTTCATTCCCGCGCACGCACATACAGTACATGCACATAATACCAATCAACTTGTTAGACAAAAAAAAAAACTACCGCCAAAATGTTCCTTGTAAATGTAAGAACTACCCCCCCCCCCCCCCCCCCCCCCCGCCAACTGCCTTCAGTTTAATACATAATGCCTATTTTGTGCTACGATCTGGTGATTTAAAGGATTATGCCATTATATTAGAGGCAAACACTGAAGCGTTTAAGTGTTTTCTAGTTAAGGGGGACTTTCGAATATCCATTCGACTGTACATGGTAACAATAGATCGAGCTTTGAAAAAACTCTTCAGTTCACTGGTTCATAACATCAAGCATTTCAACCCTTCCGAAGAAAACAATATTCTCGTCGGCATATCTAGTCTAGATTTTAGTTGACAAGAATATACCACGTCTACATTTGCCAATATCGAAACAAGATATGGACCATTAAATTATTGATTGTAGCGCGTAAAACACATTTTCACAAACTATGCATTTATGAGTACAAAAGGCCTCTATGCAAAGTCAACTAATGGTTTCCATAAATTCAGATTTCTCCCAACACCTTTTTTTGTAGTACCAGTAAAGTCCTTTTAAGAGATTGCCAATCACACCTTGGTTGTTAAGAATATTTGCTTACATGTGGTATTGGTCGAATAGTACACGTCCATGAACTAAACTTGACAGTTGATCCTATGAAAGGAAAGGCGAGCGACCATGACAGTCGTAATTATGCACACATCAATGACTAGTGTCATTTTTACCACACAGTTGATAAACACAAACTCAGTCGATTTTTATACGATTAGACTTTTGTTGACCTTTCGGTATTTCCTGAGCTGTAAATAATACCTTTCCAACCTGCAATAAATATATTGACGTAATTGTTACTGTGTCTTTTTTAAGTTATTTAATATTGTCAAAGAGTTTACCCATTTGGGAAATATGAACTTGTTTTTGGTAGTCAGTCACATTATCGCAGGCGTACATATCGCCAACGAAGATTGTGAATAAAATCGAGTATAGGCGGCCATAAGTATATTACCATCATTCGACGTTGTTTCATAGGGTATACACGTAGTTTGTTTAGGGTACAAACTGTCGGTAAATGGTATGTCAGTGGAGATGAACATATATTATTATGGAGTGAATAACAATTTAAAAGAAAAACAACGAAGTTAACGAACAATAATCATCAACAGCTCGCGTGTTTTATGCACCTAGCTCTTTTGATCTGTTCTCTTTGATATAGTTCTCTTGGTATAGTTCATTATGAGTACAAAATTGGCTGTGGTAAAGGAAATCTAAATAAAAGATAATTACTGCGAAGTGAATGAAACACCACAAACTCAAATTCTTTTAAAAGTCTATCAATTGGTGTTTCTTCTTTTGGCTAGTTCCTTTGGAATAGTTCATTTATTTGGAATGGAGTACATAATCTTGTAGTAAAAAGAACTGGAAATAAGGATATGATAGCACAGTAAATTCTATCAATTGGTGTTTCTTCTTTTGGCTAGTCCCTTTAGAATAGTTCATTTATTTGGAATGGAGTACAAAATGTCGTAGTAAAAAAAAACTGGAAATTAAGGATATGATAGCACAGTAAACATAGGAAAATATGGAGTAGATGAAATAGAGAAACTCACATGTTCGGAATGCATCAGCGCCGTCGAGCTCGAGCATGACCACGTAGAGAACCCCGAATGAATTAATGACACCGAAGACGACGCCGTTGGTCCAGCTTGACGCTAGACACACGACCCATCCCCAGCCGCCCTCGGGCACCGACGTCGGTACGCTCCGCCTCGTCATCGTTGCCGTAGTCGTTCTCGAGGGAGAAGACTTGACGCCGACGTCGCGTGCTTAGAAATGGAGGTCGACGATGGCGTGTTGTCACGTTTGGTATTCCTCGTAAATTGGAATAAGAATTCTACTTGCGACGAAATATTACGTAACTTATAGTTATCGAATCATAAAATGTCTTTGTAAAGAAAAAATCCCATACAAGTCAGATTTTTTAGTAGCAGGATAAATACACTTCGACCTCTGTTTGACGAAGCTAAGCTGTCAGTTCCTTTGGTGTCCACTTGTCCAAATGACCATTGGTAGTTTGCGAACGGAATGATGTACATTATCCACTGTTTAAAAAGAATTAAGGGACGACTCCTGAAAGATATCCAACGCAATTATAACTGTCACATGGCACTTGCTCTCTCGATTGGTACGGTAGTCTAATGCGGTTCTGATATCGGCCAAGGCAATATTCGATGCAGAATATATCAAATCACAGCTAGCAATTCGGAAAAGTTTAATTATCTTCAAAAATTGATCAAACCGCTGAAGAATAAAAAAATGAAGGGAAGTTGCGATGGTGCACGGGTAAGCACGATGTCAGATAAACTTAGGGTTAGGCTTACGGGCGAATGAAGAATAAAGAATTTCGTTTTGACGTACACCACGTTGCTCATACACGGTAAGTCAAACTTGTCGCAGCTAACAATTCTGTGTCAATACGATAAGATATATTTACTGCTGGTCAAAGTACATCTTATCTTCAAATCGGTGATCTTGATCAGAGCGACACTTGACACAACGCTACTGCCTCTTATCTATGCCCTAGCCCTACCCCTACCTTTCCCCGTGCATGTGGCGCTGGCTTCGGTGATAGAACCGCACGTACTACAGCGCGAGAATGCGACGTATTCATTACACCAGTGGAATAGTACTGTGTTTACTATACAGTCAGCTGGGTCAGAAAACAGCTGATCGCGGATTGTGATGCAATACTGAAAGTGCGCCTGCGCATTTATGACGTCGGCGCATTGTGACGTATATATGCATAGCATTGTTGTAAGTTGACAAGACCCTGAGCAGTGGACGGAAGAAAAGCGGTGACTTTCTTTTCTTCTTAAACTGGGAAAAGTAAACATGTTTACGGGCGAAAGCAATGGTAATCCAAACTCTGTATGAAAACTAACAAAACATCAGTCAGAGATAGAAGGTAGTCTCTTATTGTCCAGACAAATTGAGTAAAATGATTATTAGCCAATCCGTATTATGTTCCTCCTTATCCTTACGTTGTTATTGCTACAATTAGAAGACATCCTCAATGACTGTTATGTCATTTCAGTGGCGGGTGCAGGGGGAGGTTAGCACTGGGGAAAATCCCCCCCCCCCCCCCCACCATCCCCCTTTCATAATACCCATCTGACATACATCGAGTTTCAAATAAGAAAAAACAAGTTTACAAAAAATGAATTATCCCCGTGCAATACCATTGCCTTTACTTGTTTTACCCCTGGCAGTATTTTTTCCAGAATTAATGCATGGAACAATCTGATTATGTTTGTTCGTCTGTTTGCATCTTTTTGTTTTGCTTTCATTTGTCTTATTTGCTTTCCTTTGGCAATTTAGAAGTAAAAGGGTATCCCTTTTTATTTCTCACTCGCTAAATTTTAAGACCGTTATGCCGCCCTGCCCCCCCCCCCCCCCGCCCCCACCCTCGCCCGCAGAGACCCGGCGCTGTCTTTTCCTGTGTAATGTAGCTAAGCTGAATAGGTTTGATAGCAGCATAATTATATAGAGTCAAAATAAAATACAGTCTTATTCCTCTTTTGATGTAATGCGTTAACTTCACAAGCAATTGATGAGCTTGTGTCAATAACGAAGCCAAAAAATGACAATACTCTACAAGGTTACATTAATCTGCAGCGTCATGGCTGACTGCTAATGCTGTTGACGCATACAATAAGTTATCACCGGATGACCGTAGATGGGGTCTTCGAAATAGACTAGCAACCGTGGAAAAATTCAAGTGAAAAGTAGGTCATGATTATGACCGTAAATCATTTCGATGGCTCGAACTAGCTAGAGACCGTCTTGTCATTTTTCGAGTGTAATAACTGAGCTCATTATTTTTGTAGCAGTAGCAGGTTAAAGGCAACAATCGGCCTCTACCTAAAACACCCCCCCCCCTCGATACGCCACTGAGTAGTAGTAGTAGTAGTATCATTATCATTGTTATTATTATTCTTGGAGCTTGGAGCTTTATTTGACTAATGTCCACTTTTTACAGTATCTGTGAAACGCCCTCGCATTTCAGCACCATAAATGTATTTGCAATTATTGAACTGATATTCATTGTAGCATTTTGTTTTAGGGCTCCGTATGTTTTTCGGCCTTGATCAAATAAGTGTAGTTATGCCTTAAAGTGTTGAGGCATTGTTTAACGGTGTTTCTAGTTTTACAAATCTGTTATGCATAGCTCTACATGTAATAATTGTTTGTGACATGGTGTAATATTGAAGCCCTGACAAAATTGTGCTTCAAAATAATTATGAAATGCTTTAATAAAGTGAAAACTTTGAGTAACCGATTTTTACCATACCCGTTTTCCTCAATATACTGTAGTATTATTAAAACCGTTGGGAAAACGGTTTTTAATTTTATTATTCCAATCATAAATATCTTGATAACCAGACAGGTGATCAGCTTGTAAAAGTCATGTGATTCCTGACCGACCTAAAGGTTTATAAATATCATTGCAGCATGAGCTATATCCAGGATTGTTTTTAGAATCTGAAGCAAAGATACCCAATCCCTTTAGTATAAAAGAATAGGCCTACAATTTGGGGTCTTGCGCCTGGATCCAAAATACCGAAGGCTAATTAAAAAAACCATGGCGAGACAATTTTGAAGGGGGGTTCAAATGGGGCAACATCCCCTTCACAGAAACCGATTCCATTATATATTTTGATAGCAGAGGCGGCACTCCCCGGGAAAGGGGCAGGGGTGAAATTGTTCAGGTGCCCTCAAAGTGCCAGTTATTACATAGAAAAATTGCCCCCTCTTACTTCAAATAATTGCCCCTTCTTCTTTCTAGTAGATGCCCGCTCCATATTCTTATAAGTGCCCCTCACCCGGCTTTGATAATGTCCCCTGATCAAATCCAAGAGGTGTCCCTTTTACTTTGACGATTGCCCCTTTTTTGTATTAAGAGCCCCTTCCCCTTCTCATAAATGGACTTTTCATCTCTTCTAAATGCTCCTATCAAAATCTGAAAGGTGCCCCTTTTCCATTTTTATAAGTGCCCTTCTCCATCTCTGGTGAGTGCTTCTTTTCAGGTACGAGAAGTGCGCCTTTTCACCTCTGATAAGGGCCTCCTTCGCCTCTGATAATTGCCTCTATTAAAATCTGAGAGGTGCATGTTTTGATTTGAAAAGTACCCCTTTTCTTTTGGAGTAAGTGCTCCTTCCCCTTGTCATTAGCGCTCCTTTTCATCTCTGATGAGTGCCCCCACTGGTTTACCATTCTAAGCGTCTCCATTCTAAGCGCCCCTTTTCAAGAGCGAGAAGTGCACCTTTTCACCTGTGATAATATCCCTTTTTACTTGACACGTACTGCTATTCTTGTCTAATAAGTATCCTTTTCTCTTCTGATAAATGCCCACTTAACTCCTTCGTAACATGTGCCCCTAATTCAAAGAAACTAAGAGCATTTTGTTTAATATTTAATTCCCCCCCCCCAAGCTTACTCACTACGCTCCCTCGCATTTATATTGGATATAACTATGTCACTTATTACAGTTTTTCAGTCTTTCATGATGGGATTGTGCTTAAAACCCCATCCGGATAGGTATTCTCCTCTTTGTTAGATGTAATTGTCGAAATCCGACTTTCACAAACGAGTAGTTGGACCATCACACCCGACTGCAAGCTTTGGACCATGTAAAGAGAGAAACAAAAATTGAAATCATACAGAATACTGTAACACAATGTAGGGGTATATGCAAAAGTCTAAAATTGTATATTTTCGCTTTGAGGTTTTCCCTTCGTATAGGTGCATTATTTTGTCCAGAGAGTGCCCTTTTTGTTGGTGCCCCCCCCCCCACCATTACTTTGGAAGACGCTCTGCCGCCCCTGTTTGAGAGCAAGATGAATTCGTCACGTAATCCCCTCATCAATGGCAATGTAAACACATTAAACAAATTTTTATCGTGAATAAACAGTAAGAGATTTCATTACCAATAAAATCACGAATGAACTTGGATACATTTAGAATTGAGGTTGACACATTTATATGCTTTTTGTTCACCTCCACTGCACTGGATGCTATAGACACGATATGATAATCGGAATCACCATTGCAGCTACATCACCGTTTAATGTTACTGAGCGCTGCTGTTAGATTCGCCACTACGAGACTGCGAGAAGGATCAACGTCCTGTCGATGACGGTTTACAAGCCAGAATAAAGAGCGGTCGACGACGTCATCGAACTTGGCGTTGCACCACGATGGCGAGACGTACTATACCGACGTCGGTTCCCGAAGGCGGTTGGGGTTGGGTGGTGTGTCTGGCGTCGTGCTGGGCCAACGGTGTCGTCTGCGGAGTCATCAACTCGTTCGGCGTCCTTTACGTGGCCATGCTCAACATCGAAGGCGCCGATGCGTTCAAAACATGTAAGCCCGAAATGCCACCAAGGGGGTGTTTCACAAATATCCTAAGTCGAAACTCTTTACAATCGTGTTGAAATCACATTTTGGGATTTTCGTTAGAATGTCACTCATTTATTTTAGGGTTAAAAGGGTACAGCTGTTTGTTGATTGTGGGAATTGGGAGATCAGAAGCAAGGATTTCAGTAGCTTATAACAAAAAACTGTCATTTGTCACTGATGACAAGTTTTGTGAAACGCCCCCAGGATGGTTTTTATTAAGGCACCATTTGTCCCACCATTTTTTTTTATAGTCAAGGCACCTTTTTGAGGAACAAAAAGTTTCGCTTCACCCTTATCCCGAATTCATTTTTCATCACTTTGGTAAACATCAAGTGCTATATGGGAGTGCGCAAAAAACAATCATTGTCAATTTTAGTATGGTAAATCTTCTTTCTTTTTTTAACAGAACACACTTTATGATATTTTGTATGTAGGCAACTCGCTGACCAATTCATGAATACAAAAGTCATATATTTGGTCACCTCGATGCACGCGTATTATAAGGATATTCGGGCATCTCGTTGTCCAGAATCATCCTGTTTCTAAATGTCCTGAGCGAATGAAGCGAACGAGCGTGCATGGTAAACATGTAATTTCGATATAAAAATACAAGATATATTCGGACACCTTGCTTCCCGAATGTGACATTATTGGGGCGCCTTGCTGTCAAAGAGATATTCTGACACCTCATTGACGAATTATGTGGGTATTCAGGAAGAGGTGCTTCATTGTTTGTAATCATACTGTTTCTAAATATTGCGAAAGAGCGAAGCGAGCGACGATTTTCTTTTCTTCTTCTTCAAAATATCTTAAAGTGTGTTCTGTTAATAAAAATAAAAGATTTACCATCCTAAAATTGAAAATTATTGTTTTTGCGCACTCCCATAGCACTTGATCTGTACCAGAGTGATGAAAAAATGAATTCGGGATAAGGGTGAAGCGAAACTTTTTGTTCTCAAAAAGGTTACCCAGACTATAATAAAGGTTGAAAAACGCTGCCATAATAAATAACCATCCTGGTCTTGGGTCTGCCCACCCCCCCCCCCCTACACCATGTCCACCCACCTCTCCCAATTCCCACAATCAACAAACAGCTGTTCCCATTTAACCCTTAAATAAATGAGTGACATTCTATCGAAAATCTCAAAATGCGATTTCAACACGATTGTAAAGAGTTTCGAAAAATCAACCTTAGGCAATTTCGATAGCCTTGTGCACCACCCATTAAATACTGCTAATACTTTTATAACAATGACTTAATTACGTGACCCGAAGATGATTTTCTATTGGATACACAAGAAAGAGGTCTAAACAACTCGTATTGCATCACGTGCAAAAATATATCATACTAGGTCGAATCATTATATTCGATCCAACTTCGATCTTGTTACTGACGTACATGATTATAATACAAGAAATAGACGATTCAACTTTAACTTACCAGAAAGAGTAGGTAGTATTGGAAATTCGTTTTATTACAATGCCATAGAACATTGGAATTCCCTTCCCAATGGTGTAAAAGAAATAGGAAACTATGATCATTTTAAGAGGAAATTAAAGGAATACCTAATACTTGACAGTCAGAGAAGAGAAGTGAATGACATGTTATATGATTGAAATTTTTATTCTTCTGTCGGTTCATACTTTTTCATGTTGTATATACTTATGTTTTCGTACGTTATAGAAATTCTACAAATTCATCATTATTTTCCTCTTCTTCCTTCTCCTCTTTTTCTTCTTCTCCTTCTTCTTTTTCTTCTTGTACTTAATATCATTTCTATCATCAGTTTAATGTTGTTATTATTATTATTATCTTTAATAAGTAGTTATTTTAATTTTCTTATCTGTCTGTAAATATTACTATTTTAACTTATTAATTTTATACATGTCTGTAAGGGACCCCACTGGAAATAAGCTCTCGAGCTTTCGTGGGTTATCCTGTTCAAGCTGACTTATTTTGTATCTGTTATTATTGTATATTGTTGTATGTTGGAAGCTTGTCGAATAAAAATCAATCAATCAATCAATCAGAATATAAACGTTGCCTTTCAGTTTGTTTGTTTTTAAGTCTTTGCGTTCGTGTTTTTTCTAGGATGGTGACAAGTTTTTCATTTTAATCGAGAGTAATTTTTTTGTTGCAATTAAACTCTATTTCTGGCAGCTTGGGTCGGATCTATCTGTGCCGGCGTCACGTTCTCCATGGCACCCTTCGCAAGTCTCATCACGGACAGGTTCGGATGCCGACCTACTGCCGTCCTCGGCAGCGCCCTCGCTCTTGCCGGTATCCTAAGCAGCTCCTTCGCTACCCGGATTGAACATTTGTACATCACCTTCGGTCTGGCCATGGGGATGGGTTTCTCCATCGCCTTCCAGCCGTCGCTCTACATCCTTGGGATCTACTTCCAGAAGCGCCTCGGTATCGCGAATGGTTTAGTCAGCACCGGGACGTCCATCTTCACGGTCGTCCTACCCTTAGGTATGCGGGAGATCCTCAAGCACTATGGCCTTAGACCTTGTATCTGGCTCCTCAGTACCATCATCTTCGTGATGTTGCTCGGTTCCTTAACCTATCGCCCTCGACCGGAAGTGGTTGAGGTCCTTGATCTCAAGGAGGACTATACTTCCGTCCGGAGGTCAGAGGATGACGACCTTCAGGAAGGGGAAGGATGCTGCGGAAGGTTGTGTAGGAGGGTGAAACGTACCAAGTGTTCCTGTAGCAGTATTATTAATGTCAGTATCTGGAAGGACAGGAACTACAGGCTATGGGCCATTGGTATGCCTCTGGGATTGTTAGGATACTTTGTGCCCTTCTTTCATCTGGTGAGTACCGATCAAAGTAAGAAAAAAAAGGAATTCTTCGCACCTTTATACTAGTGGTATCTCCTCGTGCTCTCTTTTCACCCTTCCTCTCCATTCCCTTCCCTTCTTTGTCTTTATCTTATTCTTTCTTTCTTTCTCCCCATTCCCATTTTTCCTTTTCTCCATATCTACCGGGTCCTTTTTTCTCTCTTCTATCCCCTTTTCCTATTACTTCTGATGACACAACATTGAACTTTTAAAAATGTTAATGTAGTATTCGAGAAAAAAAATCATTGTAATGTTGTAGGATTGATGTAATATTTGAGATATTTCAACATGATTGATGATTGATACTTCTTGATTTCTGTCTCGAGTCGCATGTATTCTGTATATTTTATTATGTTTTTTGAACATTTTCAATCCTTGGGCTGCATGTTCCATGTTTTTATCATCACAAACTGATTAAATAAAAAATTAAAAAATCTACTCAAGGAAGAGTAATATTGCACCTTATGTTTAGATACATTTTTCGACCTTTAAAGCTTACGAATGACCACTCTTGTTCAATTGTATACCGCTCAAGGTGTACAGAGATGGCTTACATATTTGTCAGAATGATCCTTAATGGAATTATCCTTGAAATAATTAAATGTAGACATTTATCGAAACTTTGATGATAAGACACACATGATTCTAAGACCAGCTTTGGAAACGTCCCCCCCCCCCTCTCAAAAAATTAAATGAAAGCTCTTATTACCAATCATGTGAAAGAATATGTTTTGACTGATACGTGGTGATACAAATTTTGCCGGGAAACCGCCTACTAATTGATATATTTAGTAAATTATTATATCTATTCGGACTGGATAGATATCGCGTAGTCCCATATACATCTTTCTGTGAACAGTGCTTGTAACTTTACCAAGACTGGGCCAAATTTCTTATCATTTTGATGATTTCAGAACCTTGCAGTACAATGATCAACCTTTTCCGATCGATTCCACAACGTTTCTTTCACAATGCAATCGCATGACCAGAACTGATCTATACCTTTAAGATCTATTTTTATTTGAAATCTCAAATGTAGGTATGTTTTCGTTCTGTTTAGATAAAACATGTCAACGAAACCATACCTGAAGCCCGGGCAGAGTTGATCATCATGTGCCTTGGTGCTTCGTCGGGAATTGGAAGGATTTCTGCAGGATTCCTGAGTGACCATCCGAAGATCAATCCAGTTCATATCCAGCAGGTAATCACTGAAACCTTTCATGAAAATGAATGCTCCTCAAGAAAACTTTAGATGATGGCTTCTTGTGTAGCTCCGGTAAGTTCTACCATGCTGGACGTTCATGGCGCTTGCTTTACAATGTATCAAAAATTCAACCTCCTCGGTCAGTGTGTCAAATTAATAGTTGGTATGAAAGTGTGAGTTTGTGGTGCATTCACTAGACTCTCGTTCCAGGGGTTGAGGGTTCAAATCCCAGCTTGGCCCTAACGTTCTTTGGCAATATATGTTTTTTTTAAAAATTAATTCAACATTTGCCAATCTCCATCCAGGTGTTGTAAGTACCTGGTACTTGATGGCATTATGATAGTTGCAGGGCCATCAAGAAGAACACCATTTAAGCTGCTGAGGGTAAACATGTAAATATTATTAGATTAGCAAGACCCATACCCACTTATTTCATGTACTAAATTAATGAAACTTTCCCTTTACTTCTCTTCTTAGCTTGCCTTTCTGGTGATTGGAGTCTCGACAGCGCTGTTGCCACTCATGCGAAACTTCATCGCCCTCTGTGCCACTATCCTGATCATGGGAGTCTTCGACGGAGCCTTCTTCTCCATGATCGGACCTGTCGCATTCAGCTTAGTCGGGCCGCAGAGGGCGTCACAAGCCATTGGATGTGTCCTTGGCATCATGTCCTTTCCCATGATGATTGGACCACCGATTGCTGGTAAGAGTTTTCCGTGTACTATCCCACAGGGTACTGTTGGTGAACCAATCATCTAATCATCTTTTTGTTAAAGTATTAGAAAAATGAATTCTTTAAAATATAATTGGGAGAAGGTGGCCACTTTGAAGTGGATATCTTTGTATAGGGACGTCTAGACGTCTACTCGCTGAACAAGTATCCCTCGGGCACAATTATACACCATAGTACATCTACCCCTTGGCGCATCAATAATTCCCAGGACAACCTAGAAAGACAATTATATTAATGGACATATTAACTTGGATAACAAACTCATTTCAGGTGAATAAATTATAGTAAATTTACCGTCCCCTCAGTCCCCTCTTAAACCCACCCCCACAAAAAACTAGAGACACTGCCACTTCACTCCTTCATTCGTTTCTCTCTCTCTCTCTCTCTCCCTCTCTCTCTCTCTCTCTCTCCCTCTCTCTCTCTCTTTCATGTTACGTAGGCTTTCTGTATGACCTGACTGGGAATTACACCTTAGCTTTTGCCCTATCCGGTATTCCGCCAATGATCACAGTCTGCACCCTCTTCTACATTGAAACCGACCCTCGATCGGACGACCCTGACGAGGAAGTGGACGACGAGAAGCACGAAGCGAAAGAACGAGCGTTGATGCTCCCTCAGGAGGCCACGCCCAAAATGGTTGCCAAGGAGGATGCAGAGATGATGTTGGGAAATGGTGTCACAGAGGATGATGTTTGGAAGAGGCGATTCGTGGACAGAGGTGGCTTGGAGGATGACCGTGGGAGGAGGAGGAGTTATAGGAGAGATGTCATGTCACCAAGCGACACTCGCCTCATCATGGAAAACCATGTTCCTCATAGCAACGGCAACCATCATCCCAACGATGTCCATAACAACGGAGACATCAACAAATACGCTGGTCTCTACACGGAGGGGTTAAGAGGGAAAGGTGTTCTAGCGAAGGCGTACGGACTGGAAGAGGAGGGGAGCAGACCGCCGTACGCTCACCGTGATCGTAACGATACCAACCACCATGGGAATAAAAATGGGCATGCCCCTAAAGATAGAGGCAACGAGTTTGAGATGAAAGGTATTTTTCACAGGGTGGACTCTCAAACAAACGAACTTGGAACTGGAATAAACATCACGAAAAGAGAGACGGCAGTATAGAACAATAGATTGGACATCGACCTTGCCTCTATTTGTATAGCTTTATATACCAGACTTTATATTTATGACATTTATTAAATGTAAACTGATCGCTTTGTTATCACAAAAGTATGAAGTTCAACTTGAAACCAGTGTTCGTTAAGCATATGGATGTCTCCATTGTAAGCGAAGGGGATACAGATTACGCCATAATTTTTTTCAGAGCGTTTTTATCATTATGAATCATTTCAACTGACGGATATCAAATAAATATATGGAGAGCTGGCTCCTCCTATACCATGATCATTCTCCGTCACTCTTCTCAATTCTTTCTTTCAAAGCTGCCATTTAAAGATCAATTGAGTTCTGTTCGTATTTATAAGTGGTCGGAAATGGTTGGAAGGTCATGAAGCGCACAATGCATTGTGGGGTTTTGGAATTATCAAAATGATAAGACGGTGACTCAAATCTTTTTTTGTTTACAGTCTTGTTTACTGTCGCATGCACTGTACACATAAATGTGTTTATGAGACGACATAGCCATGCGGCATGAAAATGTGGTCAATAATTTATTGTAATATTTGGAAAATTGAGGGTAAGCCAAGAGCCTAATCGGGTAAAATATTTTTCTATTGCATAGAAATCTCGGGTCTTCCCAAAAATGTTTAAGATCTGTCAAGTAAATACAAAGTATATGGGTCGTGCTCTTTCAGGTTACATCAGCAGAGCTTTAGAATAAACTGCCAAAACTGATATCAAAACTTGCGATACTGTTGAAAACTTCAAAACTTTTAAAAACAATTTACAATGTTAACTTATGGCTTAAGGAAGTACGCCAAGTGTATCTCACTCTTTTATAGTATTTTCTTTCCTTCTCTCCATTACAGCGCAAAGGGATTTATCATTATTAACAGCATTATTAGAATTATTGTTATTCCAAACTAACATAAAAAGAATGAAAAAAAGCTCACAAATTATTGTTCACCTTTCCCAAAACGCTATCTTCTCTTGTCTTCTTCCGTCATAGTGCATGCCCCCGACCCGCTTACATCTACGTTACCCTTACTGGCTTTTAATTCCACATCCTCCTCTGAAAGCCACAGGGTATTTAACCGACACTACTAATTCACACCAGAGCCATCTACACACAGAGTTTGGAAACATGGATCGAGTTGGACACAATGGCCCGAATTCACAAAGGAGGTTTGTCGACAAACCAATTTATGTACGCGTCATTATTATGACGCACGAAAACCTAGGTTTGTCGACAAACCTCCTTTGTGAATTCGGGCCAATATGGCGACCACTGTTGTGTTGTGCAAGCACACAACAAAAGAATATACACCATGTCGTGACCCAGTGAAACCAAGTTGGCCAAACTCTGTATATAGATGGCTCTGGTTCAGATTTATCTACAGTGACATCTGCTGCTCATGTGTCCGCAGCCTTGTCCCACAATGCATCACCAACTGCATGCCTGCATGATGGACGCGCGATGATGCACGAGTACATGAACCGGACTTCGTTTTATGTCAGCCTTCAAGAAAAGAGGGTGCAATATAAATTATATTACAGTAGTGGTAGTGATGTCGGTAAAATACCCTGCCTTTAAAGCCCGACTGTACTACTTGTAGCTAATTGCTCCCTCTATATAGAAAACAATGCCTAATCGGTGCCTCGGTTGGTCCCCCATGATCCTCTTTTTCTTATGTTAATTGAGAGCTGAGTTGATGAGATAGCCACCTGTCAGTGACCTCTCTGGGAGGTCTAATCCCTCCTGGCCAAACTAGTACAGATGGGCTTTAACGTTTTCCTCCCTCCCCGGCAAGAATCAATTTCACCTAACTATCGACATTTCTTTTCCCTTCCTACTCATCCACACACCACACCTCTCATACTGATTCCTAATGACGTCGTGGTAAGTGCTTTATAAGCAACGTTTTTATTATTACTATTATTATTATTATTATTATCAAAAACCAGCTTTCCATGGCATTGAATCTATGTATAGAATTCTGTACTGTACTTGGAACGAAATAAAACAATAGTCAAAATGTAAAATTTCCTTTTCAAAAGTTGTAATGAATTCAGATATACAGTGATGAAATCTTCGCTCTAACGGCAATCAATGGGAATGGAAATATATGTATCTCGTTGAAATTGAAAATTGTATGAATAACACATTATTGCCTAGAATACTAAAATACATTGAACAAATTTGTATTAACTATCAAACATTTTCAATGACAATAAAACACTTTGAAAATGCAACATTGTATTAAACTCAACATACAGATAATTTTCAAATATTGAGCAATGGAGCCCGGCGATGATCCGTTCAATTCCGCTGATTTTCTCTTCCTTCCCTCCTTTTCAAAAAACTTTCAAAGAAAAAACACCCCCACACCACTAAGTTAGAGGAACAGATTCAATAAACCATTTCCTTCACAAAACTGGCAAAAACTGAGCAGAGAGTTATGGTAGTACTAAATGTAAAATAATTTCGGAAATAAAAGGTGATCATTATCACAAAAGCACCGAAATTTGTTCATTTTTTTAAAACTTTGAAGGTGGTGCAATTGACATATATATCATAACGAGATTAGAGTAAAAGGCCGGTTTTAAAACAAACAAACTGACTTCACGCCAGGTTTGAAACCTGACTACTAGTATGTTGGTCTCTGCTTAACCGAATAAATAGACAAAAAATGTGTCATCATTTCATGACAAAATTAATTTAGTACATGAATTTTCCAACGGAGTGAGAGACATGTGTAGACTGTAGAGGATGGAGTGCAGATAGTACAGGCACACACATCGATTGGTTAAAAAACTTGAATAAACCGGGTGGTATTCTCAAAAGCAGAATAACTTTAGTCCATGGTTTAATGCTCCGGCTAAGTATGGAATGCCAAGTGCCTTATGAATATGTTTTTGAATAGTTTAATCTGTCACTAAATTAAAATAAAATTCAATAACATAATTAATAAACAACAATATATTTATGAAATAATTATGTTATCACGGTTATTTAGTGACATATCAAATTATTCAAAGATATATTCATATGGACACTTGGCATTTCATACTTAGTTGGAGAATTAAACCATGGACTAAAGTTAGTCCGCTTTCGAGGATACCACCCGCCAGGTTTAACGTGGTCAACTGTCAAAACAAAGGCTTGACACATATCTCATATTAAGATCAGAATATGAAAATACACTTTAGTCATACCTCTAAAAATTATTTTTGCGACCTGTTGCAAACCCATTGTAATTTTTTTTGTATATCATCCATTTTTTTGTTGCATCCACAAATTCAAATTCACAAGCACAAAATAATTCTTCATATTTAAAAATATATCTTTTCAAAGGGTGGTCGATTTCAAAGTTAAAAAAGCAGAACACATTTTTAATAATCCATGCTACAACAAATATTCATATAACGAGTACATGATAGGAAAATATCATAGAGTTTCAACTTGGCTTTAATTTACCTACTCAATAAATTAACCTACTCAATACCGGTAGGTTGTGCATCTTCATAAACAGGTTATGATTAGCTAGCAATGATAAATTACAAAACTACCCAAACTGGTCATGTTTATACTTTGGTATACCAGCATACAAACAATAAAACATCTGAAGTCACACATTGGCTTCAAAATTTATGTACAGACCAAAATAAAGTTTCAAACCTGTGGTCCTCATTATATATTGGTGAAATCTGTTTCAGTTGCATTGTTCAGGAACCAGAAAAGCGTTACGCAACATGTGTTGTGCATCACCTTATGATTTTTTTTCAAATTGTATATGTATGGTTAAGGCTCAATGTGGCTATGGTTTAATTTATCATCCAGTCAAACAATGTCCCATAATGAAACGCCCTTGGTTCAACATGCAGCAACTGATAACATAAACAATGCATCAGTTTGTCATTGTTTTAATCCTTTTTTGATTAGTCCCTTTGAAACTAAACACTATGCATGGGAAACAGTTAAAAAAGCAATATTTTCAAAGAAAATATTCAATATATTGTTATGGTGAGCATCTATGGAAACTGCTAGTTGAGATTAAGGTGAGTACTTCAGTTCAAGATGCTATATTAACAGCTAAAAGCAAAGTGGCTTTCAATGTATTAAAACAGCAAAGTATGAAATATCTCTGTAAAACAACTTACAGGTCAAAAGTAAAATTGTGTGTTTTCTTGGTGCACGAACATTCCTGCATTTTAAAATGCAGGAAATTACACAAAATCAATGTATGGTGCGAGCATCTTACAAATTTCTTCAACAAATAGGTAAAAAAATATGAACTGCTAGTTGAACCATATCAAATAAACTTGATGATTACTGACCCATTTAAAGGTAGAGTGCATGTTTACCTTGTTGTTTTTTTAAAGACACATTCCTGCATTTACAACAAAAGGATGTATCCAGCTCTTAAATGACAAAAAACATTGCATTTTACTTTCCAAAACATGTATTGATCATGTGTCCAACCCACATTGAAACATACCGGTAAGTGCAATACTGAACATAAATATTGCTTGACATCTAGCAAACAATGTATTTAATTACATTTTCTTCACTAGAAACCAGCATTGAAAACATGAATGCAGTGCTATTGCCCTCCAACTTTACTTTGCGAGAAAAGCTCCATTTACATGATGAATACAAGTTGATTTGGAAGTGAAGATCGGCACAATGTATCAAATATGGAATGCTTTGGTTGAATATGTAATGAATGTACAATAACTCCCCCCTCCACAACCCCCTCTCCTTGATGAATACTACTACTATACATGTGTACATGATTTAAAATGTCTCCACCTATATCATGTACATGTATTACATATATATTCAATGAGATAAAATAACGTTTGACCTTTGAACTCTAAATCCACTCATTCTTATAAAGCCCGCTCACTTCACACCTTATGGCACAGTCACACGGCCACTTACGGTAGCTGCGGATGCTTACGGATAAAAGTCCGTAAGCATCCGCAAGGATCCGTATCATCCGTATCCATCCGTAATTCAATCCGCAGGATCCGCAGACATACGCAGATCCGCAGCGGAATTTTGAAAATCTCAAAATTTTGCTGCGGATGAAATATACGTAAGTATCCGCAGAATATACGTTATCCATACGTAAAATACGTAACTCATACGTAAGATACGTAAACTCATCCGCAGGATACGTTAGATACGTAACTGATCCGCACACTTTGTCGGGTGTGCGGATGCCTGCGGATACATAGGGTACGTAAACACTATTACGTAGGAGTTACGTATGTTTAACGTATTTTTGACATATATATTGCGGATCTTACGATAGGACTTGCGGTAATTGCGTATGCTTGCGGATGGGATACGAATATTACGGATGGGATACGGATGTTACGGATTGGATATGTATGTTACGGTTGAGATACGGATAATATGCGGAATTTTTACCTATGTCTTCCTTCATTTCGGCGGATGTCGCCCATGCCAAATGGTCTTCACTTGGGTATGCAACCCTGGATGCTGCCAGCATCCTCATCATTGTCAGTTCTTCAACAGTAGACTTTCACAGGTCACTCAAGATGGAGAGAGAACGCCGCCTTGTGTTGCTGGATTGTTTGATGGCCATCCAACACAATCAGATGCAGATGAAGATCCTGATGGCCAAGATGCAAGCCATCCTTGAAAGGAGAAAAGAGAGGATGTGTTGGGTTCGTCAGTGGATCACATTGCGACCACACCAGGGTGCCTATGGTAACCTGATGCACCTGCTACGCAATGAGGATGTTCAGGGCTTCCGCAACTTCACCCGCATCACACCTGCCATGTTTGCCGAAATGGTCACCCGCCTCACTCCTCGCTTACAGAAGTATGATACCTGGTACAGGAAGGCCCTTCCAGTAGGCTTGAAGGTCGCCATCACCATGCGCTACCTTGCCAGTGGGGACTCCTACCACAGCCTGATGTACCTATTCTATGTACCCCACAACACCATCTCACTCTTGGTGTTGGACGTGTGTCAGGCCATCTACGCTGAGTATGGCGAGGAGACCGGTGGAACTTCCACCATTGCCTGGGAGACTTAGATGGCAAGCACATCCGCATCAAGGCACCCGCGAACTGTGGCTCCCAGTTCTACAACTATAAGGGGTACAACTCGATTGTACTCCTTGCCCTGGTTGATGGCAACTACAAGTTCCGGTGGGTGGAGGTGGGAGCAGGTGGTGCGAGTTCTGATGCCCAGATTTGGAACACGTGCAGTCTGAAAGAGGCAATTGACGATGAGAACATTGGAATACCACCAGATGAGCCACTGCCTCATGACGATCGAGACATCCCTTATTTCGTGGTTGCTGACGCTGCATTTGCACTACGCACCACCCTGATGAAGCCTTTTGGTGCCAAGCCACTGACCATGGAGGAGAGGATATTTAACTATAGACTTTCCAGAGCCAGGAGATGTGTGGAGAATGCCTTTGGCATTCTTGCAAACAGATTCCGGTGTCTTCTGAGTGCTATGGCACAGGTGCCTTCCACAGTGGAGACCATCGTCCTCGCCTGCCTGTGCATCCACAACCTCCTGAGAGACCAGGCATCCGCTGAGCAGAATGGCATGATGGACAGAGAGGACGACCAGCACAACATCATCCCGGGTGCATGGAGAGAGGGGGGCGTGCTGGATGACATGCAACAGAGGCTTGCTGGCAACTACACCACCAAGATTGCCAAGCGCCAGCGCCTGTACCTCAAGCATTACTACAATGGCACCGCCGGAGCAGTTCCCTGGCAGCAGCGCATGGCCTAAGCAGTTGGCCAAACATAACAAACAGACAAATCATGCAACTCTTGATGCTTAAATTTGACAACAAAAAAATTGAACAAGGTAACGAAAGGATGTAAATTTATTTATAAAATCTGTGTTGAGAAAATCTTTAAAACTCCTATTTCACAAAACAAACGGAGGAACATTGTTTCAAAACCAATTGTTACTTGGGACAAAATTTATATGATTCCTTTTAAATGTTCTTTATCAAGAAAACTTAGATATTTACAATATAAAATTCTTCATAATATCCTTGGTGTTAACAAGTATCTGAAAACTGTTGGTATATTAAATTTGTGTTCTTTTTGTTCAAAACACTCTGAAACTATTGCCCATTTATTTTGGGAATGCCCCTTCAATCGTCGATTTTTAGATGATTTTGAAAAATACACTCTCAAAAGTGAAATAATGTTATCTTTTAATGTCATCCGTAAAATCCGTAAGTCATCCGTAAGTCGTCAGTAACATGTGTCAGCGGGTTGGCAGCGGATGGGTTCATCCGCAGGTTTTACCCGTAACATCCGTAATTCATACGTAACATCCGTAACTAATCCGTATCGTCCGCAGAATATAGGTAACTTTTGCTCAAATTTCCGTATTGGGGTTAAAAATTACGCATTTTCATTATCCAAATATACGCAGGCATCCGCAGGTCCGTAACATGGCCGTGTGACTGTAGCATTACAACTGCACTATGACAAGATGTGGAAATAAAATGTATGAGGATTAGTCATCAAATTCAGGTGTTACATATCCATTTCATAGTCTTGATTGACAGTATAAATATTAATTTTGTTTAAATGTGTAGCAATTTTTAGCTTTTCAGTAGTAGAAAAGGCCTTATTCTTTCACCTTAAGCTTGTGGTTTTGGTGATATGTTCACAAATAGTGAAACAGCTGACCATACAATGCCTGTGACACCAGTTAACCTGGAAGATACCCATCCAGAAGTATCTACACATATATCATTTCATGAAATGAAGGGGGGAAAAAGGTCATAGATCATCACATCCTAAGTAAAATCAATTCCTTTTCAGCCAAATATTGCCAAAAAGATATAAATATCATGGTACCTTTACAAGGAATGACATTAACAAACAAAAATAAAGATATCAATTTAGGGCAGCATCTCATGAAATAAGCCAGTTCACGGTTGCAGTCTCAGCAAGAGCAGATAAAGGTCATTGCAGAACGAATTGTGAAATACACGGAGACGAAATACTGGATACGTGCTCATGAAAGTTATGTAATCATTATTCATTTATGCACTCCATGATACACAGGTGGAAGTATTCTTTGAAAAGGGGAAACAAAGGCTATTTATGTAGCACCTCCATCGCTGTAGGTCTGGAGTGATTATTTCAAAATGTACAAAGTGGGACCTCTTCATGTTTTGAAGATCTGTGGATATTCGGGGTCATTGCAGTAATGTGCTAACCGTGAACTGGTCTATTGTCATAACTGTACAAGGTTCAATGAAATCCCATCAAAACGTGTTTCAATGGGACGTCGTCAAACTTGTTCTTATGACGTTTCATGAAACGCTGCTCAGAATCTGAATGCAACAAGCAATCATCCTCCTGTTGTGATAAGTTTGGATTACATTTCAGCTTAACATCTGATTTATAGACAAGGAGTCTGTCCAAATTCAATTCACCTTTTAAAGGCAGAGTCTTCCTACACATACACAATGATTACACGCACTTAATACTGAATAATACAGAATAACAATACAACAATGATACACTACGATACACATTCAGCTGCCTTTTCCATTCAAAATTTACAAATATTACATTTTTCTCTTTCTCTCAAAGAAATGTTTCTTCATCGTCAAGTTTTGGAAGATATCCACAGTCCATTTTTCCTTCACTGTTTTTTCTTGTTTTTTTTTTTTTCATAACACATTGTGAAAATATTTTTGTTCAATAATTCCTAATCGTCATTTAGTATCCCATTCACACATACGAGACCGACAATACTGACAACACCCCGGACATGAGATTATTGTCCAGATGATGGCCGAGATTCTGTCGATAAGAGGTCGGTTTGGATTCGGTTTACTGGTATGACTGGGGTATTAGAGGCTGTTCACACCGCAATGAGATAGCGCGGTCTATCGTAGCACCCCCTTTTTTCTAGCGCGTGCTAGACCACGCTATCTCTCGTGGACCACCCCCAAGAGGTGCTCTAGTGGCACGCCGTTTTGGCTCGCCGTGGCTCGCTGTTGGGCGGACCGAAACGACGTTGTACCTTCCAAACCGCAGAGATAGCGCGGTCTAGCGCGCGCTATCTCTGCCGGTGTGAACAGCCTCTTAGAGAGCTCATTTCAGTCCAATTGCAGTAGTACCATTCCTCCCAAAGTGTGTACACATGCACATACAACAAAGATACATGAATACTGAGATGTCGGAAATGATGAGACACAAATTTTTAGAAACTAATTCATCAATTATATTCTATACATGTACATGTAAAACATTTGTTTCAACACATCACATTTACGCCATTAATGTTGTTGACACAACAGATGGAAACATACATAGACATCACATACCGTTACATGTAGAAGACGCATTTCTATATCATTCTTGGAATTTTGTGAACACTTACATATCTATAGGTGTCTATTTCAGTCAGTCATGTCAAATATCGACCCAATTCACTCTGTATCAACCCTTTCAATAAATCTTTCCATACTCCCTTTACAAATGTTTTTAACAAAGACCCATAGATATACAGATAACGATTAAATTATTCATACCCCTTGTAAATTTCATGTTTTGGGCCTTTGATGAATACCTTTAGATGTACGCTTTAATGTGTCACATTCACAAGAAAAATAAATCAGGACTAATCAAATTCTCACATACTTCAAAAAACTTGGTAAGGGCATGAATAACTTAGTTAACTGCATGTTTATAAGAAAATACATGTAGCTTCGAATGGCTCAAGAGATATGGAAAACTGCAGGCTACACAGATATGAGAAACCACACAGGGACTATGAGGTCATGCGCAATCAACACTAACAGGGATCCAATGCATGTGGGACCACACATTTTAACTCTGGATCGACTCAAATTTCAAACGTTAAACAGACAGGGACCCATGCAATTGGGCCTTAAGAAAATTTCAATCCGAAACCCTTGTGAAAATGTCCGTGTGGAGCCTTGCTGTCTTTCCATCTGTCCCTCTCCCTCAGTGTCTCACATCTCTGGTAGCTCTTTGACTAGGAGGCGCGATGGCTCATTGGTAGAGCAGTAGTCTCGTAACCGGAAGGTCCCAGGTTCAAGACCAAGTCGATTTGCGCTAGTGCCCTTTGGTAATCCTCATTACCAAATCCCTTGAAGAGGACTCCCTGGTTGCTTACTTACAATGTAAAGTGGTCTCGTAACCGGAAGGTCCCAGGTTCGAGACCAAGTCGATTTGCGCTAGTGCCCTTTGGTAATCCTCATTATCGAATCCCTCGGAGAGGACTTAAAGTAGTCGGTCCCCTGGTTGCTCTAATACTTACAAGCATTCACATATGCTTTCTTTAAGCAGTCGGGTAAAACAAACAAACAAACAAAACTAGAAACTATCTCTAAGAGTGTCTCTTTCCTCGATTGCACTCTCACACGTTACAGTCCTTTACTATTTCTTAAGCTTGTCGATGATATTACATAGCTTGAGAGCTGGGCCTAGCTTCAGTCCCATATACTTCATCATCATGTCGCTGTTCAGCAACAGGAATGCATTGCCATCGATCTCCTGCAATGAAAAATAAATAATTTGAATCGTTTGTTATCTTTATTCAGTGGAACCTTTATAAAGAACAATGCTACAACAAAATTGGGACTTTAATTTTGCTAGTTCCACTTCTTTGTACTGTAAAGTTTTATATCCTTAACACAACAGGGTTTAAATATGACAAGGTATTTTCCTGGGTTCTAAAGGGCCATACTCGACTAAAATTCAAACTGATACTGGTTATAGGATTTTGTTTAATATAGGGTTAAACAGAAGAAGTTTTGTTTTTGTTAAACATGATTTAAGACCCAGGGTCAGAATTAACTGAATTAGTAGAATACATACCAATTAGTTTGTTATTATAACGTTTCACTATATTACTAAATATTATCTATATAAGGCTTCCAAGTGGTACAATAAATCAGTGTATTCAATATCTTTAGCCCAGTACCCGAAAGACTGACCAATATTGTTTTCGTAATGCTCAGTCATCCGGGAACTTCAACTATCAATATCACAAGAAAACAAATATTTACCAAGGTAAGTCAAATTATGTTATTTCGCTAGTCAGACTAATATAGATAATATAGATAATATTGTATGGCTTTTTTTCCCCGTGTGATACAAGAATAAATTGCTCTGGCTAAGACAATATTAGACTCATCTTCGAGTCGTCCAATATTGTCATAGCTCGAGCAATGTATTCTTGTATCGCACTCAAAGCCATCCAATACTATATAAATATTCTGTTGGTGTAGACTATAGATTATGCCATTTTGCAGACTACGCAGACAGCAAGTTTATTTATACATGGACATTAATGGAAACTTCTCCATCGGTAATGACTACCTTCCAAATGCTTCCATATCAATCTGAATGTTTGGCTACCTTTGTTAGGGAAGGAGGAAGAGCCATAAATCATCCCATTGTGTGGAATCTTAATGGTGTTTACCGATATGCCCCCATGTACAAACAAAACTTTGTTCCCAATCTTTCAGCCTATATCATACACATGTAAACAAACAGGATATGCTTGTACATGTATCCTAGTTGGCATCAGAGATACATGTAGGTAATCGCACTTTTATATTGTACACAAGATCTGCAAACTTGCATCAAACAGATAGGAACAATAGATATATGTATATATATGAGATAAATGCTATCAAATTGATAGTCATCCCTCACATTCAACATAAGGTTAAAAGTCAATGTCCCAGTTAATTAGGTCAAAATTCAATGACCGTGGTATTTTTTGAATAGTTCAATGCCACTTTTGCAGGAAATGAAAACACTTTCCCTCTCAAGCACAATCAAGAATTATCTTATCTGTATTATCTGAACAATGATAAAAGATGAATCCAGAATGATTAAAGGGATAGTTGAGTTCTGTTTTCAGACCGCAAATGCCTTCAAAGTGCATGGTTATTGCTCTTATTCTTATCTATGACATTTCTATGCCCTTTTAGGACCTTAAATCACTATGAAGGTAATTTTAGACCCCAAAATGTGTGAAGTTTAGTCAATACGATCATACCAATTCAGCTCCCCACTTTCCCAAAAATATGGTGACCGTTAATTAATTAATTAATTAATAATAACAATACGTGGGCCCGCTGTTTGTGCGTAATATAACCAACACGAAAAAACCAACATCAGGATTGGCTGGACTACAACGTAATAGGTGCTATTTTGTTTTTTCAACGGCTGGTTCAAAATATCTAATATTTGTGGTGGTACACAAATATTAGAAATTGTTATAGTTATGGATATTTCAACCGTCTCTGAACCGATTTTGATCAAACGAAGATGATTTTGTCATATAAATTATATGTTTCTTTCAAATTTGACACTCAGTTTTTCATAATCTCTCACAACAAATTATTTTGTGTAGCGCCCTCCGCAACAGAACTCAACTATCCCATTAATGTTAGAAGTTGTTTAGGAATACATATTGCATCACACACTATTCGCAACAGTTTCATGTCACAGGCATTTCTGTTTTTTTATAGCAGTGCGCTGTGGCGCTGTGGGCTGAATAACTTTCATTAATTCTGAGAGGAATACTTACGTGTTGCCTGAAGAGCTCCGCATGGGCAGCCATACTCTGGTCCATATTGACTACACATCGGATGACCTCTTCTATCGTCCAGCTGTTAGGGTCGCTGCCAGCAGAGGGCGCTATCCTTGTTGGTGGTATTCTGGTCTGTTCCAATCTGCTCTCGGTCGTTGAACTTGCAGCTGTTATAGGGGAAATGCAGATAACGTTGGCTGTCACATGTACCTCAAAACATGTACCATCAATGACACGATTGTTAGTTTTGTAATGACATGAACTTTCAGTGCAACAAACTGTGTTTTTAATACATTCATACAGAATATCCTTATAAATAATCTCAAATTTTCATTTGAATGTTAAATGTTTATGTTCTAAAGTTCCAGTGCTTTTCAATTATGTACCACAAAAGCCATGCCTTTACCATTTGTTGTAGTCCTCTCTCTCCCTCTCTCTCCCTCCCTCCCACCTTCCAGATAAGAGTATCAGAGCACACTAATACAACCTTCCTTACCCTCCTCCTCCCTCCCTCACTCCCTCCCTCCCTCTTTCTCTCTCTCCCTCCCTCCCTCCCACCTTCCATATAAGATTATCAGAGCACACCAATTCCATCTTCCTTACCCTCTTTGGTTATTTTCCTCTGTAGCTTGTGATTAGGGGGTTTCCCGTCATTGATGCATCCAATATATACCCCTCTCTCTCTCTCTCTCTGCCTCTACCCCCCCCCCCCTCCTTCTGTCTCTCTTGATATCCCTGTGACTCTGTCTCTCTCTGTCTATCTCTCTCTCTCTGTATCTCTCTCTCTCTCTCTCTCTCTCTGTTTGTCTCTATCTGTCTAACCTCTGTATATGTCTTACTGTCTCTGTCACTCCCTCCCTCTCTCACATTCTCTCTCTCTTTCTCCCTCACTTTCCAGATAAGATTAATATCAGAGCACACCAATTCCATCTTCCTTACCCTCTGTGGTTATTCTCCTCTGTAGCTTGTGATTAGGGAGTTTCCCTTCTCTTTCTGAGCTCATCGATGCGTCCGATATGCTTCTCTTGAGGACCCCTCCCCCCGGTCTCGTATTGCTTGCTCCGTGTCTCGGAGGCCCTCTGTCGTCGGAAGCTGTAACAGATCAAAGATGGAGAGAAGGATTGAAACTACATATAGGAACCACCCTAACAATATTATTTACAAGATCACTGTTGGAAAATCAACTTTATTATTGAGTTTTAAAGGTTTTGTAGGTTCAACATCATTAACGATAACAAAAACAAGATACATATGCACCAGTGATATATTTTTATGTGTAAAGACATCAAAGTTGCTATTTTCTTTGTGTAAAAGAGATTACTTGTTATCACAAGCCAAACTCTAAGGAGTTTTACACCAAAGTGCAGTAGAATATATTTATATGCATGTAGTAGCTGCGCTTTATATATTGATCATATTAATAAATTAAAATCTCTGAATATTGTTTATAAGGACATTGACTAATACTAGAACGAATTCATGATGACATGATATTTGTGTAGTTGGTTGGTTACAAAATGAGACTAGATTATTTATATACCAGTGGACTAGCTATACAGATTTAGACCTGGACTGAAGATAGACCTGGACCCATGCTCACTGTGAGAGGCAATGACTGCATTCTTATGGTCTTTACCTTGCTTCGCACACTTTGGGCATGGACCCTGCAACGACTTATCGCTGAAGAAGTTCTCACAGCACAGCAGGTTCTCACACAACCTGTGCAGCATGGCCCAGAACTCAGAGGTGTTGTCAGGGGCCTGGATGGTGGCTGAATGGCTCTCTCCACCGTAGGTACCTGTAACAGAAACAAGACCTTGCTGGATGATCGGGTTCAAGGGCAGACGCAATCTTGCAGGTTTGGGGACTTCTCTTAGATTCTGCTCTCTTCCAGAAGAGTAGAGAATTGAGAACTTGCAACAAGCAATAATAATAATTTGGATTTATATAGCGCTTTAATAATACGGAATACTGTCTCTAAGCGTTTTACAGACATTATTACCCCGGCCTTCGGGTTCATTTATGCACAATCACATCACCATTGTCGTCGTCATCATTATCATCATCATTATAGTCACCACCACGATCATCATAATCATCACTGTCACCACCACCATCATCATCATCATCATCACCACCATCATGATCATTGTCATCACCATCATCATCGTCCACCCCTTCTCACTAGTTCGATCACTCACCATTTATCGTGACATTGCCATCATCCGCCTCCTCTAGGAACGTGAGAACAAGCCTTTGCTGCACTGCGCAGTCCACACACAACTGCAGAATGTCTCTGAGAGCCGAGCTAATAAGGGTAGGTCCAACCTGGCACGGCATCTGCCAGAGCTTGTGGGGGCTCAGGTAAGGTCCGCTCACGCAAGAACTGTTCAGGTGTACCAACACTGCGGGACAAATAATAGTTGTTCAGTGCAAAACTGAATGGTATAGGTGTGGCAACGTTTCAATAATAATAATAGTTCGTTCTTTTGTAGCGCATGTCAGGACCGCAGGACCTCTCAGAGCGCTTTACAATGTACAATGTACGTTTACATCATTTCAAGCCTAATGCTATGGTCACATTACCCAAAAGTAGCCTGCTCGGCGGCCGAGAGGCGAGTTTTTAACAAATTCTGCCCGGCGGCTACCGCCCAGGCATCGCTCGTTTTTAGGGCATCGCTCAGTCACCGCCGAAGTTTTAGCGCGGAGTTAAAATTTGGGCGGCGCCTGCTCATTTTTCACTCGGCGCCCACGCTCGGTGCCTGGGCGGTCGCCGCCCGGGCACCGACCTAATCGCTGGGCGATGCCTAAGTTCCAGCAGCGACCGAGCAGGCTACTGATCGGTCGGTCGCTGCTCTGATTTGTGACCATAGCTTTAGGCTAATTGCCAAACCTCTGCCTGTTTCTCCATGCTGTTTTACTTTAAATGGATTATGATTGTAACTGCCTTTTTAAAGTATACTGCTATAATTCATTTAGTCTCATGTTGATCATACCACGTAGTGTGATGGATCATGCAGAAATGAATAAATAAATAAATATATAAATAAGAAATGACAAATATCTTATTCATATTTGAATAATGGGTCTCAAGTTGACAAAAAAGTTGGCATACCTGAAGCATTCCGCAAAATATACAATAGACAAAGTAGTTTCTCTCTACACATAAATATTTGAATGAACTGTAGTCTCTGAGACATTTCTATATAACTAAGTAATTCTAGGCTTACATTATGTTTTACCATCGGCCAATGCGATCACCTGTCAGGCCACCGTGGACAAAATGGGATGGACGTGAGACAACGCGTGGGGACGGAATGGGGAAACGTGACAGGCCGTGATTGCCGTGGATACCGGGCCAGATTTTTAAACCGTCAACATAATGTAAACCTCGCGCTCCAACATCAGTTGATGATGTTCAATCAAATAGAAATCACCATGTTTGAAACAATGGTAATCTCTGAAGTCATGGACAACTGTAATATACCTGAAGGCTCTGCAACAAGTTCGGCTGATGGCAAGCAACTTGTGTCAGGCTCCACTTTCGTTGATAGGGCGCCCCCTCCAGGCGACATTTGAGATGAAGAGGTCGACGAGCTACTCACTCGTCTTACTTTGGTATTTGCTCCTA